>OY741993.2:918713-1154446 GCA_963555575.2 Hygrocybe coccinea | reverse complement strand
GTATCGGAATTCCTCCGGCCGCGCATGGATGTGTGATAAAAACGATGACTCCAAGAGATTTTTCTCTTCTAACGATGACAGGATGTTACGAATGATGTCGTAGGAAATGGCTGCATTACACAGGGTCGCTTTTCCTGATTCGGCGTCCACGCTCTCCACAACACATCTCAACACGCTGAAGTTAAGCCCCGTTGCTGATTGTAAGAAGTGATGGAGACATGTCTTGCAATAGACGTGCCGACATGATAATTCGATGGGATCGGTCGTCTCGCAGAAACATACAGGACAGGTTGCCTCGGTATTTGTGCCAAGGGCAGATGGCAATCGTGATGGGGAGTTCATGGCAGATAAGGCTTGTTGGACTCTCTTGACAACGTCATCATTTCCCCTCACAGTCAGTGTCCGCGTGACCACATCCAGGACGACTGTTGTAGTGCCTACATCTTCGTGAAGGGCCTTCAATCCACCAGTTACAAGAGCACGTATCATGTCCTTTTGGAGGGGGATATTGTGGCGACTCGACTGTAGACCCACCAGCTGCTGAATAATGGCATCTCTTGCACGCCCAAAATCCGCCTCTTTGCCGAAGAAATGAAGCGTGCGTGTGCGTTTGTCACATTTGACGAAATATCTGGAGTTAGCGTTCAAGTTGCCAAGGAATATTGCACCATCTTCGGTTTCGAAATATTCATCCCAAATCTCATCTTCTTCTAACAAGATTTGCCGGCCGCGAATTAGAGCCTCCAGATCTATTTTCATTCGGCCCAGCTCTTTTGGGTCCACTCCATAAATGCGAATGCACACTGGGCTAGCCGGTCCTCCATGTTCGTCTCGATCGTAGTAGCGTAGTTTGCATTCCTTCTCATGAGCACCTCGGAGTTCATCAAGGTCAGGCTTGAGGGCTGTGAACTGCAATGGTGGAACACTATATTTAATTGAATGAACAAGATCCACCCAGAGAGCATTTCCTCTTATAAAATCTTGTCGAACACCATGTAACTCCCTTGCCGCTGCTGCAGCAGCTTCTGCGGTGCTAAATTGGGCGAACGCTGCGATTTTCGTTTTCCTATCGTCGGCTGGTAAAACATCGAAGGAGTCAATAGACCCATAACGTTGGAGGAGGTCGCAAACATCTTGGATGGAAGAACTTCGGTCGTAAAAAGCGTCTCCAAGGGTCACAGATGACGTTCCTGGACAAAGTTTTCGAATGGTTGCATGGGTAGAACCCAGAGGCAACCCTTTGATCTCGACAGAAAAGGATTCTGTTTGTCTAGGTCCTGGCTCCTGAAAAGATGCGACAATCTTGCGGCCATTGACTGTTTTCCCGCCCAGCGTAGTAGCTTGCTTTCGCGCAGTCGAGACAAAAGGAAAATGAGCCCATGCAATGATGCTCGGCGCATACCAAGTGACTTTGACTTTACGGCTGAGGAGAATGCCTGCACCAGTTTCAATTGCACGCAGGCCAGCACGTAAATCTAAACGCGCTGCCAACGTCATGGATCGAAACTCCACGTTGTTTAAGATTTGAACTGTTCGAGTGGCGCCAGCAGCATCAACAAATTTGAGTGTGGCATTTCGGGGAGCCATCGTCGTTGACCTGTCAAGAACCACATTGACTAGATCACCAAATGGCATAACAAGATCGACGATGTCTGTTTCCGTGACTTCCATCGGTAGATTGGACATAATGACATGCTGGGACTCGAATGCGGTAAGAATGTGATGTACAGTAGCACCTGGGCCAAATTTGACAGTACAGTGGAACATTGAACGCTCGATGTTGATAGTTGACTCCATTTGAATGCCAGTCTGATGAAACCAATACACGATCCTTGAGTACTACTCGACAACACGAGACAGGATTCCTCACAGGTGTAGCGATGTCTCTAACAGGTTCTGTGACTTCGGAGTTCAAGGTCAAGCTGTGAAGTGCCTAAGGAATTTGAGTGAATTTGAATGAATGGAATTTTAATTCACTACACACCTGTTCACTGTGGGTCCGCGAGATGCAAGTATGTTGTGTGTTGTGGGACTGATTGTCGGTCAGGACATGCGAAAAGATGCATTTTTCACCCTTTGCGCAAATTCCTCGTGCGAAATATTTGCAGGATTCAGGAACAGAACCAGAAATTTCCCCTAATGACGGAGATGTAGTAGAGATGTACAGTTTAGAATACTGAGGGTCGGCAGACGAATGTAAGAAAGAACATGTGTTGCCCTTTATGCATTTTCCCTGATCGAAGTATTTGCAAGGCACCAATGCTAGGTTCGCCGAAGAGAGGGAATGTCCAGGAGGATTTATACTGCTGTCAGTAATAGAATTATAACTTCTGAAAATACTACCACAGCTGTCAACCGAAGTCACCGTCTTTTCAGAAGTCTGTAGAGCACTTGATACAAAGTAGTCATTCTCGAATCTGGAAAGGATTCAAACAAGATAATGACCCTGACAGAAGAAAGATGGGACTAGGCTTACTTGCGAGTGTGACGGAATGAACATGTTTCTCCATTCATGCATGTTCCTTGAGCATAGAATTTGCAATCCCCGAAAGCAATACCTTGCGTTGTAAAAGAACCATTGGAAGAGGTGTGGCGAAAAGGACACAGGCTGTCTTTCGTACATTTGCCTTGAGCATAAAATTTACACTCGGAGAAAGAATTTTGGTTCATAAAGTACGACTTATGTCCTGGGACTGGCGGAGAAGTGTTCTGAGCCAACCTGCCAGTGAAATCGGCAGAGTAAAGATCTCGTTTCAAAGAGGTACTAGGATTCAATGCGGGTCTGGAAGGCCGGGCCACTTGAAGCTCAGTCATATGGGACTGTCGGCATCGTTGTCCATACTGACAGCAGCCACGCAGAAAGTAGGGGCAAACAGTTGATCTGGAGGAAGCTGGGTTGTGACTCGGAGAAGGACTCTGTCTGAAGATATTGTTGGCTTGAGAGCTCGGGGTAGACATTGAAGACAAGGTCGCTATGGGTGTCGTACATGCTTCTGCCACGATGCTGCTCAAGCCGCCAGGGTGTGACGTCCAGAGCCGTCGTTGTGACTTTCACTTAGATTTTGCGATCCAGCAAATTTCAGAACATTTTTCGACTACATGGTCTTCAATAATCTCAAAGGTGAGCGCCGTCGAGGTAACCAGAAAACTTGCTCAGCCAGCAGGTAGCTCTCATCAAGGGGATCCGCTCATGCAAGGTCAGATGTTTGCATGTCCTTGCAGAATTTGATTCCAGTTCAACATACCACAGACCGTGGCTGATGAACGTGCTCTCATACAACAAGAGTCAGCCGCAATCAGAGCCTCTTTTCGCGAAGAAGACTCATTTGCACGCCATAACAACATCGCGAAACTTCTCTACATCCACATGTTAGGATCCCCAGCACATTTCGGACAAATCGAATGCTTGAAACTAGTAGCTAGTCCTCGCTTTTCGGATAAACGCCTGGGATACCTGGGGATTATGTTATTGTTGGACGAGAACCAGGAAGTCCTCACGCTCGTCACTAATTCATTGAAGAAGTACGTCACATCTCGTACCCATTTGTAATGATGCTCATGATGCGTTGTTAACTTATAAGTGACATGAATCACTCCAACATGTATGCCGTAGGTCTTGCGCTATGTACCTTTGCCAATATAGCGTCGGAAGAGATGTCACGAGATTTGGCAAATGAGATCGAGAAACTCCTCGGTTCGAGCAACACTTACATTCGAAAGAAGGTTTGTCCATACATCATACCTTCGACTTGTTGTTGATTACAATACGAAGGCCGCCCTTTGTGCCCTTCGGGTTCTCAAGAAAGTACCCGATCTCAGTGACCACTTCATAGCGAAAGCCAAAAACCTTCTCACAGACAGAAACCACGGGGTCCTCTTGACATCAATTACACTCGCCACAGAAATGTGTCAAATCGAGCCTGCAATTCTTGACGAATTTCGTAATGCGGGTGTTTTCTGTTCTAGGCCTGTACAGGTAGCTGACACACTGTTCGTGCTTCCTAGGCCGTTCCATTACTCGTTCGGAATCTCAAGTCCTTGGTAACAACAGGTTATAGCCCTGAACATGATGTGTCTGGAATCACGGATCCTTTTCTGCAAATTAAAATTTTGCGACTTCTTCGTCTTCTTGGCAGAGGTGACGTGCAAGCGAGTGAGGCTATGAACGACATCCTGGCTCAGGCAAGTATTATTTATACACCTTTTCAATCCCGAATTAATGGTCACATTCGCGGTTGAATAGGTTGCAACCAACACCGACTCAACAAAGAATGTTGGAAATTCGATCTTGTACGAGACAGTTTTAACCGTCCTAGAAATAGAAGCAGAGACGGGTCTGCGGGTCATGGCTATAAATATTCTGGGGAAATTTTTAAGCAATCGCGATAACAATATTCGGTATTTGTCATCACTTGCAGTTATGAATCGTGAACGTTCATATTCACGTTTTACACTTCTCTATCCTCCAGTTATGTAGCGCTGAACACCCTCAACAAAGTTGTTTCGATTGATACAGCTGCTGTCCAACGTCACCGCAACATTATTCTTGATTGTTTGCGTGACGGAGATATTTCTATTCGACGCAGGGCCCTTGAACTATCTTATGCCCTCATCAACGAGCAGAACGTCCGAATACTCATACGGGAACTTCTGGCATTCCTTGAAATTGCGGATGATGAGTTCAAACTTGGTATGACTACGCAGATATGTTTAGCCGCTGAACGCTTCGCACCGAGTAAGCGGTGGCACATCGATACTGTACTTCGCGTTCTCAAGTTGGTGGGTCTCACTACCTTCCTCTCTGCCGTTTTCATCTGCATATGTCGCTTATAGGCCGGGAACTTCGTCCGAGAAGAAATTTTGTCAGCATTTATCCGACTGGTAGCCCATACCCCAGAATTACAAGCCTACACAGCATCAAAATTGTATACCGCCCTTTTCTCTGACATTTCACAGGAATCGTTGACCCTGGCAGCTGCCTGGGTAATTGGAGAATACAGTGAGGTCCTCCTTGAAACAGGGATAGTGGACGAGGAAGAGCCCAAGAAGGTCTGTTTAACGTTTCACGTATTCGTTGATAACCTTTACCGTAGCTCTCTAGGCCACTGATAAAGACCTCGTCGACTTGATCGTCTCCACTCTCGATTCCCCATATGCGATCTACCTCACCAGACAATTTGCCCTCGCAGCCATTACTAAAATCTCTTCACGGACTACCACGAGCACGGCTCAACAGGACCGAATTGCCGAAGTTTTGGCTAAATATACCACAAGTCCCGAGCTTGAATTGCAGCAACGAGCAGTCGAGTTTGCTAGTCTTTTTAGCCTTGGAGACCTTCGCTCTGGCGTTTTGGAACGTATGCCTCCGCCAGAATTGAAAGCAACTGTTACGGGTATTGGTCAGTGTCCTCTCCGAAAAGATGATGCCACGATTCTGTCTTGATACATTGTACAGTGAGCGAAAATAAACCCGTTGGATCAACACAAAGTAAAGATGTATGCCCTATTTCGGAACACGATATCTGTCTTGCATTTGACGAGTACCTGATTTAGGGTGATCTTCTTGGAGATGAGACACCCACCGTCTCGCAACCGAGCGTGTATATGCCACAAGTTGCCGCAAAAAGCAACAAAGATTTACTGATTGAGATCTTTGGTGACTCTTCCGCGTCGGGAGCACTGTCTTCTGCCCGACCCCCACAGACAACGCAGAAAAGCACCGTCGATGATATTTTAGGTCTCTTTGGATCAGGGACCAGTGTACCTGCATCAGCCCCGGCGGCAGCTCCTCCCCCCTCCTATCTTTCTACCCCGAGAGAAACGTCTGCGTTTTCTCTACCGCAGTCGCAATCACAGTCGCAGCCTCAGCCGCAGTCGCAACTACCACCACGTTCTGCAGCTCCTCCTGCAGCTCAGCCCCGCCTTACAGCGTATACAGCGTACGACAAGAACGAACTCAAGGTCACGTTAACCCCGCAAGCCTCTGCGACCAAGCCTGGGGTTGTCATGATTCTCGCGCGGTTCCAAGTGTCAGGCGAAAGTGAGGCGACGGGACTCAATTTTCAAGCTGCTGTCCCGAAAGTCAGTTTGTTATTCCCTATCTCGTCTTCGCCGTTGAGGTAGATCTTGGTTGGATTCTTGCATTGCAGTCCCAACAGTTACAGATGCTGCCAATGTCAAATCCAGACATCAAACCTGGGTCGGTGGAAACACAGCAAATGCGCGTAGTGGCACCTGTTGGCGTAAGCAAACTCGATTCCTCTCCAATTGTGCTAAACTACGTTGATTAATCGTTATTCTTTTTCCAGAGCGCCATCCGACTACGGTTGCGAATATCATTTTCGCTCGCCGGTCAGGCCTACCAGGATCAAGTAGACTTTTCCGGGTTTCCACCAGGGTTAACAGGAAGCAGTTGATGTTACAGTACTCGTAGAAACACCTTGAACTTGAACTGCCCTGCTTCCGTTGTCACACATATATCTTACAAGTTAACAAGTTAACAATTGTGGTACAAGCAAACTATTATAAGTGAACGACACAAGGAGGCTTAAATAAAGACCTGTAGCGGGTGCCTATCGTATACGTTCTGGCCCTCACTGAGTTCGCTAAGGTCAGGGTAGAAAGGGACCAGGGCGTCTTCAGCGCCCAAATATAGTGCATTATAAATACGCCAGTAGACCTACAGATCCAAGATATATTAGAATCGCATATTGACTTGATGACATAGATGTAACGCACCTCACGAACTTTCCTCGCCGGGTGGAACAGCCCTTGCAATACATAACTCAATAAAACACCCGGGCCCAATGTCACCCGCATCGCTTCGATCGCGTCCATCACGGCGCCAATGACGTGTGGTGATGTCTCGAAGCAGTTCGGCCACACGAGGTTCATTAAATGTAGCATGGAGTCTTCACAACCCAAGCCGGCGACACCTAATGCGAGATGCTTCACAATGGTGCTCGCTGTCTGTCGGTGGACCAGATCACGATCAGTGAGAGCGTCCTCCAGCATGGTGACAACCGAGTCGCAATAGTATGCCGATTGCGGTCCAACATACTCAAAAACGAAAGAGAGTGCCTTGAGACAACCTGTCCGAACGTTTAGCTCCGCAGTACGGTACTCGTTCAAGATGGCAGGAATGCAAGTGAAAGCTATAGCGAACAATAATCAATCGCTTATCAGCTAAGGAATACATAAAGGGCACGCACGGCCGCAAGTTTCTGCTACGATCGCAATTGCGACAGTGCTACAAACCCGACTCTGTCGCTCCTGCACTCGTAAATTTGTCAATAGCACCGAAAGGACATCTTGTGGACCCAGACTTTTGGCGATGTACCCGAAAGAGTTTACCGCAGCTCGCCGAATGCCCTTCTTATGTGCCTTGAGGAGATCGAGCAGTTCAAAGCAAATACGCATCCATTCACGAGCCGGGACAAATTCGGCACCACGATCCGCTATAGAGAGGTGTTAGATCCCTTGAATACTTGAACAAATTGAAAGCACTTACCAATGCGACCAATGAGATTGATAGATGCTTCCTGCACCTTTTCGTGTCTGTTACGAAGAATCGGTGTCATTCGAGGTACTGGGCAATCAGACATGGATCAGCATCCATTTTTCAGAGTACCAAAGTGACTCACATAAATCTTTGACCGGCGGGTTCATCTGTGTCATACCCACAACATTCGCAATAGCACCCTCAGCAGCAATGATACTACCCAATGTATCCGGATACTCCTCGCCCAATTGCTCGAATAGAACAAGACCAAGCTTGCTGAGGAGCTGATCTTCACCACACTGTTTGATAACGACTGCCAGCCTCGTCGTGAGATCTGCAGCTTGCTGACGCACTTTTGCGCTCTTATTATTCAGCCGCCACAGGATAGTTGATACAATTTGTGTGAGATATGGTTTCACACGAATGCCTGCAAGCATTTCAGTCAGTTAATCTTACCAATTAAATGAGAGTGACTTACCAAGAGCGTTTACAACCGTCCCAAATCCATCCAACATCACCTGGTCTTCGGTAGTCTGCTCCTGGAATGAGTAGATGATACCGTCCACAAGCCTAACTTCTAACCTCTCGTCAATATCTGATGCGCCCAACGTCGCCACCACCTTTGTGATTGTTTCCATCACCATTTTCCTGTACGGTTCCGCTTCATCTTTGAGCTCGTTGACAATACGTGCTACGATCTCTGATACGCCCGCTTTCTGTGCGAGCTCCACGGTTGTTTCAACGACCTGCCTGTAGTTCCGTCGGTCCAGCGCCATGCGTCGCACCCAGAATGATTTGAAGAAGTCGGGAAGGATGTCATGCTTGATGTATGCAGGCGTCACACCTTCTGTCGCCGCACATTGTTTCACCACCTTCAAAACGATCTTCTTCATCTCCTCATCCGAGGTCTGGAACTCGCGGATGAGGATGACGGTGACCTCCTTAGTGTAATACGATGCATACTCTGGGTCCATCAGCGGGATAATGAAGCCGATCGCTTTCAGGAACGCGGCAAGCCCCTTCCCACGGTGAAGGCGTATACCCATCCACAGTGGCTTCAACACGTTGTCAAACGACTCAATACCGTACGGGGCTGCCGCCTCCGCGAGCGCTGCAAGCCCCAGCGCGGTCATCGTGCGCACTTTCTGCTGCTCATCGGAGAGTCCGTGAGCAATGCAGTCAACGAGGTTGCGAAGGTGTGGCAAGACGGCACAACCCATCATGATTGCAATCTGCTGGACAATACGAATGCCTGTGTGACGTGCCTGCCACGACTTTTTTGAGCGGCACACGGCTTTTAGGAATGGGAGGAGGGAGGGGATACCAAGGGCGGAAGCCACAACTGAGAACGCACGTGCCGTCGTGTTGCGTACGTACTCGTCCGCGTGGTCAATGTCTGGTCGCATGGTGGATATCATGTGCGCCAGACCTGCAGCTTTTGACAAGTTCGAGATAATCTCGCGACCCTCGACACGAGCGTAGTAGTCCTCGTCGATGAGAAGGGGCTCGATGACGACGAGGATCTTGTGAACGTAAGGCCGGACGAGGTCATCGAGCTTATACAATACGCGGTCGATTACCTTGACGAGAAGATGGCGCTCCTGATCTTCTAGCGTGCGTTCCATGAGGAGTGGGAGTATCTTGTCAAAGAGTGGTCCAGCTCCAAATTCGCGTGCTTTGTCTGTAATCTGGCGGAGTGCGGTTTTGCGCACGGGGGGTGTACCATTTTTTATTTTAAGGAGGAGACGCATAATTTTACGCTCCTTCATCTCTTCAACCGAGAGCTCCGTCTCGTCTTCCTCTTTCAGGATTTTTGCAAAGTACTCTGCGTCTTCTGCTTTGAAGAATGCGAGGTTTCCGACGCCTGCGATTTCGGTTGGGAGTTCGGGGGCAAGGCCTGCGGCAGCAGCGAGAGCTGCGGCATCGGAGCTTTCCTGAATCTGGAACCCGCCCACTTCGGTTACGGGAGTTGCCATCAGTTTACGAGGGATGACCATGGGGGCGTACCCGGGTGGGGGTGAGACTATGGCGTAGCCAGTTGCAGGAAGTACGGCATCAAGTTCCTCGTCCGTGAGGTATCGATTGTGTTTGTCCTCGTGCATGAATCCAGGAGCATTCATAATGATGGGGGCCATGGGGGCATCAACGAAGCCATTGGCTGCAGGGGTTTGGTCCCAGCGAGAACGCTTGGGGGTCTCACCAGGCATGACGTCGGCGGGCGTAGCATCCCAACGTGAACGGCGTTTCTTTGGGGCAGAGGCGTCGAGAGCCTCCTTGGACCATTCACCCACGTCACGTTGATTGGGATCTGTATTTTCGTCCGTTGGTTCTGAGACGTCCCACCGGCGTTTACGCTTTGCAGCGTGTTGTGCAAGTTCTTTGGCGGCCGCCAACTCTCTCGCAACGTCTTCGATCTCGGAAGCGGGGGGCGTCCTGTCAAGATCCATCTTAGCCTTGCCCTCTTCTCTATCTTTGCGGTTCTTCTCTGCGATGGCTTGTTTTACTCTCGCTTCTTCCTGCTCCAGCCGCGCCAGCCTCATGGCATCTTTGTAGCCACCCTCAAATTCGCCTCCATTGTCGTTCTGCTGGAAGGCGTCGGCACTTTGGTTGGCAACACGGCCGAACCTGCGGTGGTGGTAGTCAGATTGTCGGGAAGCAATTTGTCGCTTGGACGCTGTTTCAGCGAAGGGATCGACGTCTTCCTCCTCTGCGAGATCTGCGAATTCCTGGAGTACTTCCCTGGGTGCCGTGAAGGAGTCGACTAGTCGGGGTGAGCCTGGGGGCGACATGGTCTCGGACGACGTTCTCTGCAAAGTTTTGCTGACTCAGACTGATGTTGTTTGTCTGTGTGTCGAATTACGGCCGGAATGCCGGCCGGAATAGCCCAGTTAGGCAATCTCCGGCATAATATTCGACTGATGGCTTTCAGACTCAGACGCGCCCATCCTGCCACCCACCCCAGCTATGCCCGACCCACCTACGACGTCCTCCCCCATTTCCCAGCTCCTCCACAAGCTTGGCTTGACGCGCGATGACCTCCACCGTCACAGCGACCAGATGCGCCAGTTTCTCACTGCAGAACACGCCAATTCGCTCGGGTCATTTTCTCAAGACGGCCGCCCAACGCCTGAATTCTCCCAGCCGTCATCCTCGTCGTCCTACTCGCGCTCCATATCTCTTTCAACTTCTGCTCGAGACGCGTCTCCTTCTTCTCCCCTCACGCCCATCAAATCCGAACCAGTCGAACACTCGCTGCCACCCCGCCATTTCGACAGCATGGAGATGGTCATCGAGAGACAGAGCAAGCTTAGCAGAAAAGACAGAAGGAGCAAGAAAAGCAGAGAGAGAAGCCATACTCTACCTGTCGTTCATCGTCACTCCCCCTCACCGAGCCATACGTCGACGTCCTCTCACCCCAGTTTTAGCCTTGATTCCTTCATGCAATCACGCGACGTTCGACGCGTCTCTGTCGTCGTACCATCCGATCTTGAACGCAGCGCCACCCCACAGGTCAGTCACATGTCTTCTTTCCGTGGTATGTTCTTCTGAAGTATCGTTGTAGGATGCATGGGCCGCACCACCAACCACTCCTCGGCGGGGCAAGTACTACAGGAATAATAACGCCAATCAACCGTCCATCTCCCAATCCCGAAGGGTACGTTCAGGTATTGCTTTGTGCACCAGCGGCTTATCGCGTTGCAGAATACATATTCCCCCAGACAAGAGTCACCGTCCCCTTCCCACAACCGCAGACGGTCCCCTGCCGCTCACACCACATCCTCCGTCTTACCTGACAATCCTCGTATCTCCCCGCTTCCGCCTTCCTCTCCACCTGGACCATTTTCGTCGCCGCTCTCCAGTCCCATCAAGGTTGTCAACACCGTCTCTTCGCCCGGTCCGATGGGCCCTCTGCCACTCGAAGAAGATTATGATGACCTTCCGTATACTCTCCCTCCAGGACCTTACTCTACTTCCAAGCCTGATCTATCTTACGCCGCACTCGTCGGGCAGGCAATCCTCTCCTCCCCGCAGCACCGTCTCACATTACAGGAAATCTACGACTGGATCACAATCGTATACCCGCACTTCCAGCGTGGGGAAACAACGTGGATGAACTCTATTAGACACGTCCTCAGCACGACTGTGTGCTTCCGCAAGGTTGTTCGTGACCGGTCCATAGGACGCACCCTGTGGGCTATCTGGGATGAAGACCTGCCGTGCTTCCAGGGTGGCGGATTCAAGAAACAATTCTGCCGTGACATGGGGGGGAAGGGCAAGGCCGTGACTGGACAGAAGCGGAGTGCTGGCGTCGTCGATGGAAACAGCTCTCCCAAAAAAGCGAAGCGTGCCAAGAAGGAAAGGGCCATTGCACCACCTCCGGTGCATCCGACACCATATATTATGCCGGCCGCGCATGCCTTTCCATTATTCCCTCACTCACAAGCGCCCTTATTCCCGTCAATCCGCCCAATGTCTCATCACCAGCCCTACTACGAAAGTTGCTTCCCCCAACCAATGTCTTCGGAGGTGATGTTCCCACCCCTTCCGCCAGCCGCGAGTTATGGACACCCCCGGGTCCTGGCAGCACCGGTTGCTGCCTCTACTTCCACATCCAGACCGGGCTCAGTACCTGCGCGTGCTGTACCTTCTTCCCAAGACCCCTCCTCACCCCTTGAGGAATCATCTCCCTTATTCGCATCCCGGCAACCTCCGGATCTCTCGTGCCCATCATCCATCCCCAGCCTCACGCCCAACCACAGCTCCTCCATCAGCCCTTCGCTGCCGTCTGAGGCCGTTATCACAACCACTGCTTATGTTGCATGTGATATGGATCAACCCGAGGATACGGCACTGGATGGCGTATTTAATGTTTCGGACTCGCTCGATGCCGTCGAGCCTGGGATTACACTGCTAGATCATGTGCATCGGATACAATCTGCGAAAGCGAAAGGGAAGAGCAAGGCGAGGGGAGGTGTACGGAGGGTGCTCATTATTCTCTTTTGTAAAGCTTTCGCCTAATAATTTTTTTTTTGCATAGAAATCAATACTGCCCCCAATACCCACCTCGCCACTGGATCGCAAGTCTGCGACGAAGGCCAGCAAGCACTCACCAGACTTACCGCTGCTTCCGGGATTAGCCTCCGCCCACATCTCTAGGCGCTCTAAAACACCATTACAACCATCACGACGATCCCCCACTCCCCGTACCCCTTCACCCGCCTCTCTACTGTCCGAATTCTCCACAAACAACATACCAGCGCTCACCACCCCACCTCGCCGCCTGCACCCCGCAAATCACCTCGAGATCTCCCCAGTATACACACCACTTTCTCACCGAGGTCTACACATGAGCCCCTCCGCGAGCCTCGCACACTACAAGTCTCACCTCGACCCGCCCCCTGCAGTAACTTTTCATCTTGTCGATAACGAGGGTCCTGTCGGGTTCCGCCTCGGCACACCAGACAGAGAGCCCCTAGAAGGTGCAAATGCCCAAAATGTGCGTACGCCATTGCGGAAGCGAAGTATTGCGGGGGTGGGTACTGGAGTGTTCCCACCTGTCACGCCGAAGCGACTTCTCTTTTCGACGGCGTATAACACGCAGGAGTCGCCGTTACGCACGCCATCTACGCGGATCTCCACTGGAGCAGCACCCTCACCACTCCGTACACCAGGGTCACGCGGGATCTTTGACCCGCACGATCCTGGGGCTCTACTGGATGAAGAGTTGTCGCGCCTGGGAGCAGTAGGCCCGCTTGGGTCTGAGAGCAGCCCTGCCGGCTTATATGGAAGGGGGGCTGGGAGTCTGTTGTATGAGAGCCCGAATGTCCCGAGTCCGATGCGCTGGACACGTTGGTGGTAGGGGCTTCTTTCCATGCGGGTCATCTACTATTGCAAGTTTCTTGTGTAAATTTATACATATCCCGAGGTTCCAAAATATCGTCTTGCATTGTTTCATGTCGTAGTAAATTCCCTTGTTCGTTATAGATATTGTACCATTTTGAAGATGTTGTATACATGTCATCTGCCCTCGATCCAGACTGAAATTACTGAAACTCCAATCGTATTTCACCAATAGAGACCTGAAGTATGTACTACACGAAACTCCCAGTGGACTTTGATCCATTTCTTACGGTGTGAATTCTGGATTCGCGTACTTGCATCAAGTTTACCAATGAAAAATAAATAAAACTTACCGTCTTCGTCAAGTAAGGTCTGCTCATCAATGCATGCCCGAACAAACTCTGCAATCACGAGGTGCCGGCGTTTCGGTCTGATGCACAACTTAGTCAGATACATCAAGACAATTGGACAGAAACCACTACTTTGAGGTTCGCTTCATGAGCTCCAACCGACGGCTATCGTCGCGCTTGTCAATGATAACATGCGTCAGCTTCGGCTCGTCGAGGTCGACTACTCGGCCCCCATTTTCTGCTATCAACTTCGACAAATCCTCGAAGCTGTTGAATATCAAGACCACTGCTCGAGCAATATGTAAGGTTGTACTTGCCTTTCATTGATATCCTTCACATGCTTCGCCTTCATTGCCATCCCGTGTTTGTGGGCATTTTCCGGCGAATCCAAGTAGAAACATCTAAAAGGGTTGAATACACCACAACACGCCTTGATGTGCAATGTGGCACTTACAGATGCTTGAAAATAAGATTTTCGTCATATGCCATGGCACCATCGCCTTCGCCCATTTTTATGTCATTGCCATCCTGTGCAAAATTTTCAGAGGGGACAGAAGGAAGACGAAAATCAGAACGAGCCTCAACAACACCATCACTAGACATCGTTCCCTCAACAGTCACCTTAAACCAATCGTGAAGTTCCTCTTCAGGTTTCACTTTCACGTCTTCGTTGTCGGAATCATCATCGGTTTCTGTGTCTGAATTATCCATTGCAACATCACCCTCGCCTGGATTCTGTTCTTCCTTCACTTTGAACCAATCGGCAAGCAAAGGGTCAACATTGACAGCTTCCTCCGACTTTGCACGCATATCAAAGACCTGATCTTGATTCGGCTCCGGGTCATGGACTTCCTCAATGTCGTTCTCGATGCCATCCTTATCATCGTCAACAATACTATCGTCTGCCAAGTTATATTCTTCAGAACCCTTACTATCCTCAGACGCATGAAAAAAGTATCTATAGAAGGTCCGTCAGATCCATGAAGTATGCACAAGGGAAGAACAACCTCTTCTTCAACGGAATAAGACTGCCGAGATCAATGCAGTCATGAATCCATTGTGGCTTGATAATATCGACTGTTCCCTTATTGATTAACAGTTGAAGATCATAAGCTGAAATAATAAACGATACTGTGAATGGAATGCCAAAATATAGAACATATTGGCTGACGGGTTGTTTTGCCTCCATAGACAACGAACAGTGACGGCTGATTGCTTGCAATTTGCACACAACTACCTCCGTTGGCATGAATCCTAGAAAAACTAGCATCAGCTAACGACCCTCTCAATTCCTTCCTATGCGAACAATTTCATGAGTTCCCCTTTGTCTTGCTCGCCCATTCTTGACTTGGGGTCCGACGCCACTACTGAGAGATATTTAGATCTAAAATCTCATGTCCCTTCTAACCAAAGTCTCACGGAATTTCATGCCCTCGAAAAGATCCGACACAATGGGCACATCTCTCAACTTCGGGCCCCGATATCCCGGAAGGACGGCGGGCTTGAAAGTAATGGATGTTAAGCACGATCGAAACAGATAAAATGCTAGACCTTTTTCGCAGTGGTTTTGCGCTTCTTCTGAGCCACGCTGAAAATGCATAATCAGGACATGTTCGACTTGTTGAATGCTGGTGGCTTACCCCACATCACTCTCCATTTTTCTCTTCTTCTCTGATCGAAGACTCTCCAGGACAGCTATCAACATGCCCTTGGTGTACGGATAGGTAACAACAATGCATCGGCATACCTGAGGCCGTCATACAATCTGCGATAGTCAGGTCATCGCGAATAGAAAGAGCACGAGGGAACCTCATGGTAAAGCCCATATGATACTGGTCTGCTCATAATTGAATACAAGAAACAAGGAGATGTCAGTGCAAGACAGCTACTCTCTTACAAACGCACCTGAAGTGACGACCTCAGCAGCCTTGACCTTGAGGATAAACGAGCTACAACTAATAAGTACACGAACGGCCAACCTTTTGAAGAGATACCAGACATACTCTTCCGGTTCAAGATAAATGTCCCCCTTGTCTTCGTGTGATCCTTTCGCAGTTTGGAAAAAGCTGGGAGGGGATTTGGGATCCCATGCTTTCCACGGTTTGTCTCGAACCCAAACATAGTCGGCGAACGACAAGCCAGAGCCGATGCGGACGAATGAACTGTACCTACAGCAAGTATGTTTAGCGACGTAGTATCATTTCTGTGAAATAAAAACGTACTTGGGTTCGTCATCGTCATCTGTATGTCTTCGGTCGTCAAGTACGCCACAGATTAGCGTTGAAACACCGCCACCACGTTTTCCACTGCCATAGTTCCCACCTAACAAATGTCATGATCGTTCTACTGGACCAACAAAAATGCCAGCATGACATACCAACGACCAACACATCCACAGTTTCGCCCATGTTATCCTGGGAAACATTATGAAGGACCGAAAAACAGAAGAGAAAGCATTTATCCTGACCATATACTCCGGTTTGACCTTACAGAGGAACAACTTTTAGAGATATTGACACTCATTTTGAACGTAAATTCACCTTTATCCAGTCCTTATTCCTCCCATTTAACACATACTCCGAATCTGGATGTTTGATAACTAATCCCTCTCCTCTCGCAGCCATAACGTCGTCCATGCGCTGCCTCACGTCCTTCGCCGTCTTACCTTCGTATTCGACGGTGAATTCAATCCTCCCGGTGATTTCTTTAATATAGGCACGCATGTTCCGTTTGCGGAACTTGACGGGCTTTTGGAGGAGGGAGATGCCGTTGAGGTAAAGCAGGTCAAATATTTTAACTGACGGACAAGGATAAGTGAATGTTTTAGGTGGCTTAAGAAACGAGACGAACAACATGGGCGTGGGCTGTGCTCCTTCTTTGATTTATCTAAAGAGTTCCGTCAGTCAACAAACATATGAGGATTGGATGAGATTACAAACCAAGAGCAGCAGTCTTGAGCGTTCCGAAAGGTAGGTTTCGCTCAGAGACTGGGTCCCAGACCAGCATCTCTCCATCTAGTATCATTCTGTAAATTTATTAAATCTCAATGACAAGGATAACAGTTGGTAATGCTCACTCGTCTATCCGATGATCAAAGGCAGAGTCGATGAAGGGTGTCAAGCTACCAATTCCAACATGTTTTCCATACAGATAAGTATAGTCCTTCCCTTTCCTGTGACAGTTGATCTAGTTTTATTCAGCCGGAGAACAAGGATCAATTGACCTTGAGCAGTAGAAGTATTCGTTCCCTCGCTTATGCAACTGCATGCGTTCACCATCGAGTTTCTCCTCTATGATAAATTTTCGCCCTTGCATCTCTTTTACGGATTCTTCGATCTTGTGAGTAGGGCGTTTGCAGAGCATGGGTGCAAAAGCACGGAATAGTTGTACGGTTTTGTCCTGAACAGAGATCATGAGCAAAAACGCAAGACATCCAAGTTAAACTATGGATACCTCTGCATTCAATCGTCGAGAAGGATCCCACAGCTCCCACGCAACCTTCTTAAGGTCGGAACATGTATTGTATAGGTCTTGCGCGTCTGGGTGAAATACGGAGAATACAGTGGTTTCTTTAACAGATATCACCATATCTATCACAGGAACCGTGAATACTCTGAGATGATACGAAATCGAGGATTCAGGGAAACCTTTTAAGATAATGCGTACGATCCAACGCTGTTCTTCTGGCGTCGTACGGTTGTAAACGCGCTGAAGGATCTTTGACTGTACATCTCTGTGCAAGAATAGAAGGAGCAAGTTAGTTTCAGGGACATACTAGAGGCGAGACAAGGATCGTACTGTTTCCCCATATTTTTCGACAGCTCATCAAGTATTCCATTCAGGGCTTCTACAGAGAGGGATCCTTCAATGACAGATGAGCGTTTGCTGACAACCTCATAAAGGACAGTTGGAAAGTCGCCAGAAGTTTTCTATTGAAGCCAGCATCACAACCCAGTGCAAGATTACTATTAGAAGACTTCCTCGTTAAAGACAGTCAGATTCACACACGTCTCTTTCTGTGGGTTTCTTCCAGTTAAGCAGCCGAATGGCATCAGGATCTTTCATTCCTAGAGGGATGAGCTTGATGTACGTCTTGGCAAGGTTCTTCTCTTTCAGTCCGTAAACGGCACGTTCCCGGTCTTTCTGCACATTTCGTTTTCCATTTAGCGTAACTGTAAGTCATATTATTTCATACAACATGCCTGTGGCAAGATGAGACGCAGGACGGGGTACAAGTCATGTCCCTTCTCTTCTCGCCAGTGCTGGAGCATTTTAACCATGACTCAGGTGAGATCAGGTTCCTCTCATGTTGCTGATAAAAATGCATACATTAAACCACGCATCGAGTATCTTTCTCCGTCGTTCAGGCTTTCTCTCAGTTTGCAGTTTGTCAAAAAGCCCAACGAGGACATGGAAAGGAGCACTGCCGTGATTAAGGGGAGGTGCGGGATAAACGGTGGATACCTCTCTCTGCAGCTGTTTTGGAGAGCTAGGGGGAGACGTTGGTGCTGGGGTTGGTTGCATCATGGTTGTTGAGGAGATCCAGTCTGCGAGCGAAAGACAATCCTCGTGACTCAATTACGCGACCGCCAATGTAACCACGTGACTGAGCCTTTGGCTGACGATTTCTGCAACGACACGGTACAGTATATATAATGGTCTCCTTTGATATATTCCCGACTCAACGCCCGAGACTCCAACTGCACCATGTCAGACGACGACATTCCCCGCCTGCCCCGAAGGAACAAGGGCTCCGACGACCCCAAGATGATAGGGCTTTGGAAAATAGGCAGGACCATCGGTAGCGGAGCCCAAGGTACGTCTTATGAACCGTTTTCTCCAGTATTCTTCCTCATTTTGATGTCATTACTTGTACCACACAGGTCGTGTCAGGATCGCTAGACACGCAAGAACCGGTCAGTACGCCGCCATCAAGATCATTTCCAAATTCCCCGGACCCTCTCAACTCGGACAAGCAGGATTCGGCACAGACGGTATCCAGCAGTCTGTCGAGCGAGAGATCGTCATCATGAAGCTCATAGACCATCCCAACATCATGCGACTCTACGACGTCTGGGAGACCTCCACGGACCTCTATCTTATCTTGGAATACGTCGAAGGTGGCGAGCTCTTCGACTATCTCTGCAGCAAGGGCCGGCTGTCTACGTCTGAAGCGCTGGGTTACTTCCAACAGCTCATTTCCGCCGTGCATTACTGCCACCGTTTCAATATCGCGCACCGTGACCTCAAGCCCGAGAACCTGCTCCTCGACTTGAACAAGAATATCAAAGTCGCAGACTTTGGGCTCGCAGCATATGGAGCCAACGACGGGTTACTGAACACCTTCTGTGGGAGCCCACACTATGCTGCACCTGAAGTCATCTCTGGCCAGGTTTATAACGGGTCCTATTCAGATACTTGGTCGTGCGGAATCATCCTACACGCCCTGTTGGTCGGAAGGCTACCATTCGAGGCAGACGACTGCCAAGTTCTCAAGCAGCAAATACTGCGAGCCGAGCTCCACATGCCACATGACACTGATCCGCTGGCGAAGGACCTCATCTCAAAGATGCTCGAGAAAGACGTCACCAAACGTATCACCATTTCGGACATCCTAAAACACCCCTTCTACACATCGCAAAAGCCCAATGAACTTGACCGTGTTGTCCCGAGTTTGGATGTGATAACACGTTCCATCGGAAGCCTTTCCTTCATTGATCCAGATATCTTCGCCAATCTGCGAACGCTGTGGCCCAATACGCCTGAAGAAGAACTCGCCGAATGCTTGATGAACGGTGAGAAGAACTGGCAAAAGGGCATTTATCATCTCCTAGTGGAATACCGGTCAAGGCACCTGGAAAATTACGATGAGGAGGATGAAATGCTTAGGCAGCGTGCAGCTCGGCGTAGCAAAAGGACCAAAAGATCCAAGCCACTGATACACGGAATGCGCGACACAACATCCCTGGCAACGAATCTAAGGCCTTCCCCATCATCACTTCCACCTCGTGCTGCACCCCCAACACCAAGACGAGCGAGCCGAGGACGCGGTGGTTCCACTTCGACGCTGGACATCCCATCGTCGCCACCTCCTCCGCTTCACGATGAGGTGCTACAAGTTGCCTATAGCTCACCTTCAGCAACTCATTCCCCCGATTCCTCGCCTACATCACCCCTCTCTCCAATCTGGGCTGCCCTAGACCTTCCCCCTCTGGACGTCCCGGAACTGCAAGACGAGAAAATCCAGCAATTCTTCCACCAAATTGTCGATCATCTGAATGCAATGCAACAACGGACGTTGATGTTGGGTGGTGCCTCACCGGTCCCGGGCGCCTCCCCAGGCCTGTTGATGACAGAAGAGCCGAGGTTCGGTGGGCACGATAGTATCGCACTTGCCGACATCGAATCCCGCAAACATGACTTTCTTGATCCAGTTGCTCGCAAGAGCAAAGGAAAGAATGATGCTTCTATGGCCAATAAGAGCAACTTTCTGCTACCTTCGAGAGACACCTACAGGCTTAAGATGTCCAGTGAGAGGAACGGAACAAGACCACTTGCCATCCGCCGACCGAAGCGTGCTGCCGTGGAGATCCCGGTTTCGCGTGAGGAGAAGGAGAACGAAGACGATGGGTACTTGATAATAGACATGGTCGCGAAAAAATCATCATTGAAGAACAAAGGGAGTACAGTTCTAGGTAACCGGAGGGTCCAGATCGTCGAGCCCGAGGCAGAGCGCGGGAAACTGAGGAAAAAGAGGAACGTCGTCGCGCCACCAGGGTCACCAGGTTCCTCCTCTATGGCGGGCTCCTCATTTGTTCTCCTCTCTCCGTCCAGCCCTAAACGGACGTGGTTCGACAGCGTATTCCGATTCAAACCTGCAATGTACCAGCTTCTATCCGTGCACGATGCGCAGACTTCACGCAGCGAATGCCGACGACTCTTAATGGGCCTCGGAGCACACGTTGTGCTGATGCAGGCAGAGGGCTTAGGCATGCTGAAGTGTCGGATAGACGAGGTAAACGATCCTGCGGGTGTTATGACGACAATGAAGGCGGTGAGGTTCAGGGTTGAGATGCACACCGCCGATCCTACGAGGATCACGGAGGGGTACGCAGTCGCATTAAATTTCGTACAGGAGAAGGGTGCCGGGTCAAGTTTCAGGCTGGTTTATGAGAAAATGAGGCGGGATTGGGAACTGGATGTAATCCGGAGTCACTTAGATAGTCCTGGACCGGACATTGAGCGGACGTTTGGGGGAACGGCGTGCCCTGCTTAAACGTTTAGAAGGGACACATGGATGAATTTAGTGTGAATTATATACCCTAATGTATCACTAGCAGCAAAGATCGGGCATCTGGGAATATACTGCACGAGTTATTATAGAGGTCCATCCATGTTCAACATGGTACTCCCTGGGCCAAGCCTTCCTGGAACATCAGAAAACAGAGATGGCCACGGAGGCTGCGGGACTGCCGTGGTCTCTGCCACATCCACGTTCATCTCTGAATCTTGAGATGGCTCTGTCTCAACAGCAACGAGAGAGGAATGTTTTCCTGGACGTGAGACTACCGCAAGTTCAGGATTGGTGCTAGATATTCGGATAAATCGAAGAAGCTGCGTGAATGCGAGCTCCTTCTGGTCCCATCGTCGAAAAAGTTCGACATTTGCTGCATGTGTGAGGTCGGGGACCTCTGCGTAGACGTGCATCAGCTTGCATGCAGCACAACAAAGCAGACTGCATGAGCTGACCCATTCCAGTCCTGTATAGTTCCAGCTCCCGCAGCTTCGTTTCCTCCAGCTTCACCTCCTTCGTACTTTTCGGTCGGCCTTTCCTTCGAGCAGCCCTTTCCTCGTCAAGGTCTTCATCGTGCCGCGTAAGCCACAGATCCCGCATGAGAACATGGATCTCCTCCAAGGTCAACACGCCAGATTCTGGCATTGCATAATAGAAAAACCCATATAGGTCGACTGCCAACGCCGATGAGTACTCGACAGGTATAGATGAATTGCGTGCGGTAAATTCACCTTGCGAATAGTACGTTTTTCTTCGTTTTGAGGCCGCAGTGTCAAGTTTGCCTTTCCGGAGCTGCTTCCGCACGAGTTGACCGGCCTTGCGAGAGTCGGGGTGGTGAAGCTTTTCTTTTTTTTTGGTGGAGACTGGCGACTTCATGCTACAACTGGCTGCGTGAGAACTTCCAAAACTTACGTAACTGAGCACCTCGGTTCCTGGCAACGACAAACATGAGCCTAGCAGCCGATCTAACCTCGAATGTCTCCTCGTGAAGCAGATCGCATTACCTCTGCCCAGCAAACACTCGATAGTACGCTGCACAGACCCACTGAATGATGTTAACAACACTCACGAAACCATCAAAGTTCTACATGACATTTCTCAGCTGCTCAACACGCAGCTCGACAAGGAGACGCTCGCCACTTGTGTGAGCATGATTGAGAGTGGGGTTAACCCGGAAGCCTTGGCGGTGAGTGGTCTTTTCATCATGCAAGCACTGGGCTCACTGGTTGCGTTAGGCGGTTATTCAGGAACTCAGGAGAGAAAGCTCTGCGTTGAACACGCAGTCTGCTACCGTTGGACGGTGATAGTTACGCTTTCCAAAGCCTCATCACCGTTAACAATGTCCCCCCAGCTTGGATGCTCTACGCCGTAGGCTGCGTTCCTGTAGAATAGTTTCCAAATTAAATAAATTTAAAAAATCAAATGTTGGACACAATAATTTGCAGGGTGTTTACGTTACGCCACACTCAAGTCGGAGGCCGGACAGCCTAACGTCCACACCGCTCGCCTTCAAACCGTCTCGACACGGCCACTACAGCCCTCCCGACGTCGATCCAGACGTCGCCCGTAGAGTCTCAGCGCTCTCCAGCTACCAACCTGCTTGTTCCTTAAATAGCCACCACACACAGCCTCACGTATTGGCTTTTTAGCCTCGTCTAACTGGCACCCCTCATTCAGTGGCTTTTCAGCCATGCAGCCCTCTGAATATGAAATCAAGCGTGAGGTCGAGGCTCTTCGCGACATTCGGCGTCGCTCAACAGCCCAAGGCGGTCCTGGGGCCCTCATGATTGATCCTGACCTCCCAGCCCAGTCTTCTCCTCCTTCGCCAACGGCAAGCTATTGGGGTGCTACCCCAAACTTGACTGATGGTGGATCTGCGACTAGTTCGCTCGAAGATGGCTCTAGTGTGGATCAGAACCCCAATAATCCTACAGACGATCCGTTCCATCTCTTCTGGGTGCCCGCCAGTGTTCACCCAGAGATCGCACCTGCAGAATTCCGGGCATTTCTAAAAGAACATGCCACCTCTGATGGCACAACCAACCTCGCAAGATCTAGCTCGACTGCCTCTACCTCTAGTCTTGCCCGAAAGAAGTCGATGCTCAGCCGGCAGTACAGACCGTCTGAAAACGATGAAATTGAAAACGAGCAGATCGTTCCACTGCGCCGGAATCGAAGCATCTATACAAACTCTGGTCCCCAGCTCACCATAAGCGATTTGCAGAAACTCGATTTACTGGCCGAGGAAGCGTCCCAAAGCGACGACCCCTCGAAACTGAGAAGCATTTTGAGGAGAAGCCTCAGTCTAAACGTTTCGCCAACAGGTGTGTGAGATCTCTTTTCCCCATCTTCTGTGCTTCCAACGATCAAAGCGATCTCATATGTCTTCAATTTGTTGTCCAGTCCTTGATACAATGGATGATATGCCGGATATGGAAGATGAAGCCGATGCCCCAATCATAGTTCCCCCGCCAGGACAAATCTTGCGACGCGCAGCACGCACAAAAATCCGTAAACCGGGACTCCAGGGCGACGGTGGAGGTCATCGTTTTGGCCCCAGTAGACGCCGTCCTGCCACTGCTCCAGACGGTACTGCCCCGCCTTTGCAGCGCTCATCGACCTCCAGCTCCTCAAGTGAACATGGCGACTCGGTGGAATCATTACCCCGCCCAAGAGCCTTCTCCAACGAGAGCCTCGACGCCGAAGCTGCACGTGGATTGGCCAGACCGGACTCATACAGCGAGGAGACTTCGATATACGACGCTTACGCCAGGGATGAGGATGATAGTGAGGAGATTTCACTTATGATCACGTCACCTCCCCCTATGACAGTCGATCTGCCGATTTCTCTCCCGCCGCCTGAACCCGAACCCGTCGTAGAACCTCTTCCCCCGCCTGTATTACATCATCCCCAACCCCAGAGATTACTAGTTCCTCCACCTCAGCCGCGGCGGCAAGTTACTCGTACTCCCTCTCCCGAGGACCCATTCGCTGCCAATCCTAGCCGTTCTCCAACTCAGGAGATTCCTGCCTTCCTCTCTTCACCGCCAAGCCCAAGTCAGCAGCGAAAGGACAAAGACAAAAAGGGCTTGTTCGGCAAGTGGGGTGGGGACAAAAGTGGAAAGAAGTCGGCCAATCACAAAGAACGAGAAAACCGCGAACGGGCAGAGAAGGAGAAAGAGGGTGGATTCTTAAGTTCTTTCTTCAGCTCGAAAAAGAAACAGGAGGATCCCCCTGCATCTCTAGCCCACAGCCCGACTGCTGGCCGCGAAGCAGCGCAAGCACTGCTCGGCGCGTCCAAGTCGTCCAAGTCGTACGTGTCACCGAGCTCGCCGCAGTCTGGGGGTGGACTCACCAATCCGTACGCGCGGTATCCCATCCATGTCGAGCGCGCAATATACAGGCTGAGCCATATCAAGCTTGCGAATCCCCGAAGGCCGCTCTACGAGCAGGTGTTGATCAGTAACTTAATGTTCTGGTATCTCGGAGTGATTAATAAGGCGCAAACGCCCACGACTTCACCTACATCATCTGGAGCTGTTCCTACTGCACAACCTACTCCTACGACGGTGGTGGACAAGGAACAGAAGGAGAGGGAGCAGCGGGAAAAGGAAGAACGTCAGAAGGCGGAGATGGAGAAACTGGAGATGGACAGGGAGATGGAACAAAAGAAGAAGGAGCCCCATCGTCGAGGGTCGCTCACGAAGACATTGTCTACTGGAACCATGCCTGGTGGGCGCAGAGCAGAAATGCCTGTCAGAGGTCCTCAATATGAGATGCAGCACCGAGTTATTGAGCAAGAGTATAATGGATTCAACAACGGGCCGTCGGGATTCAACGGGCAGCCAGGCTACAATGGTCAGTCCGGATACAATGGGCAGCCGGTATTCATCGGCCAACCAGGATATAATGCGCAACCAGTGTTCAATGCGCAGTCAGTATTCAATGGGCAAGCAGGGTTCGATAGGCGACAAGGATACATCGCGCAGCCAGATTTTGATAGGGAGCCATCTAATCAGTCAATGCCTATGGGTCGAACGGTATCGGCGCCTGCAAATCCTGGGTCCGTTCAGCTCCCTCAGTATCCACAAATACAGCAGCCAGGCGTTCCTCCAACCGTCAACATGGGAGAGCTTCAACCACGACAGCTTCAACCACGACTGCAAGCGTCAGTGCCAAACAACTTCTACTACGGAGAGCAGCAGCCACGTCCAGGCCCTCCTACCTTACCACCTGGTGCTATGGCACCTGTCCCAAACGAACAGGCCGCTTGGCTCTCATCTCCACCCCCAGCATTCCCGCGCAAAAATTCGTCCCCTCCTCTCTTGGCAACAGCAAATCCGCTTGCCCCCCAACGCCGACGCTCACCCCCGCCGCCCAATAGGCCCAACCTCACCCCGAATCGCTACACCGAAGAACCTATACCCAATGCGCAGGGTGGTCTAAAAGCCCCCAGTCGCTCGTTATCGGCCACTTCACCAGCATCACCAGTTATAAACGGGAAACCACGGAAAGGCATTAGTGCACATGCCACACCTAAAGGGCGGCGACCCAGGACGGCGGATGGGGCAGTTATTGGTGAAGAGGAGGATGTTCCGTTGGCTGTGTGGCAGCAGCAACGGAGAAGATGACGACCAGAGTCTGGTTTCGTTCGATAGTGCACTTCCCGTATGTCAACATCTTGCTGATCTAGATTGCGTTTGCACTCGTGACTCAATTTCGCCCTCTCCCTTTATTTTCGTCGTCCAATCCAACACTTCATCCTGTTTTCGCCCACCATCACGTCCAGATTTTACACTTAATTAAGAGCCATGATGTACACTCGGACTTGCTGCGCTTTTGGAACTCTGGTTTTTTTTTTGTATTCACATGGCACATTATTGTTAGGTCGAGTCCCAATTGCAAACCCAAGATGGATAACACAACGTTGTGACCGATGTTTTATTAATAACTCCAGTAGCCCGACCCCTCTACATTCGTAACAATTAGCTTGGTGGAGGCTCGAAGCCTTAGCGATAAGCCCGATCCCTGAGAACAAGCGCCACGCTAATGCTTTTGTTCAAAGTGGACCACTTGATTACATTGACAATTGTTGCCAGTACGTATCGTATCACTACACAGACAGAGGCGACGACGCAAGGAAGACATTATTGGAGAATCGATGTATCAGAAAAGAAAATGTAAAGAATAGGCCGTAAATGCGGTCATTGATCCGAACATGATAACATACTGTGGGAAGAGGAATGGGGAGAGATGCTCAGCACTACCAGTGCCAGAGTATACTTGTGTGAGGAACACCTGCTGACGAATTGTGAGTCTAAAGTGTGGGAGCTAATAAATGCGGACCTGCGCGCTGGATGTTGGAAGACACGAGAAAAACCTAACATTGACTTATAAGAACCCCCAAGGCAAATGAATTGAAAGATACTCACATGCATACAAACTGCAACACCTTATCCTCTGCGTTGATTACGCCTGCCTTCAAGAGCCCTCGACATATCAATATCCCAAGAATCGGCATGATGAACATCTTTCCAACTGCGAGAGCACCAATAGCACCCAATGGCAACGTATTCCAGTGCATACCAACTTGCAGCCGTGCGAAGGCAGATCCAAGACAGATGAGACCAAGAGGAACGGAAGCCGCTCCAATGAAAGTGGCGGCATCCAAGAGAAGAGCGAGGGGTGGCTGTCCGTCGGGGGCTGGGTGAATATACGTGCCAGGAACAGGAACAAAGAGAGCCTTGAGAATGGGGACAAGAGCTATCAGGAATGACAATAGAATAACCAAGCAAACAGGGTTGCAGAGATGCTTCAGGAGATCATGGGCAATCATGTAGAATCTATGTGAGGCAGGAATGGCATGGGTATGAGTGTTTGCAGTCTCCTGAAATGGTATATCAGATGGTAGATTTAACGACAATTTAGAAGCCGAGTGAAATTCAATCTCGCTCCGAGAGGATAGAGGCGGCAATCGGATACTCCTGACATCGTTCGCGGAAGCCCGGGTCCGTCTGGGAAGGAAGTTCTTTCTCTTTTGGCGGTAAAGATGGCGGACTTCGTCATCTGTGACTTCAGGTCCGTGGAAGTCGGCAACAATCCACCGATACCCTCCAAGAGGAAAAAGGGTCACCTGAAATGTTTGATCATTAGGCTAGCTAGCTACGTGTACTGCCAAAAGCAACTCACAGACATTACTAGGAGAAAGACTGATATATAAGCAATAGCCAGATCTTGGTCTTGCATCCCTTTAAAAGGAAATGTTCCAGTTATACTCATAATAGCGGACGTCGCTGAGTACCGAGGAACATGAGCTGGAGATACAATAAGTGGTTGTTGAAGCTCACGAATATCGTTCCAGTTTCCCCATCCTCCAGCTACAAGGATGCCATATCTAAAGCGATGGGGTACCCAACAAAAGAACTTGATGATAAAAGCCATGCCAATTCCCAATAGCTCGTACAATATTGCAACGAGAACAAGTGGGCCTACAACAAATAGAGGAAAATTCGGCAAAAATGGGTTTGTGTTGTTAGAGTTTCTGCATTCATTTACACACCTAGAGCACTAATGTTTTCTGGTGTGAAAGCTGGAACTATCTTGGAAAACATAAGACAAGGAATCGTGATGTTCTGTGCCAGCCAACTATCATAAGGATACAGAGAAAGTTGCAATCAGACTTACCAGCATGATGTGACCTGCTCCTTGAGTTGCAGAAGAGGAGAATAAACCAGCTTTGGTAAGAGCAAAGCCAAAACCTGCGGATATGACCCTTTGAAAGCAAATTGTGAGCCAGAAAGTAATGGAAGAAATAAAATGTGTCTGGCAGCATACAATCTGATGAGAGGGCGAAAAGACAGCCATATAAGCTTTCCAATAGACAACATCCTAGCAAGGCTGGAATTCGTCAAGACCAAGAGCAGTCGAACCAACTTTTGACCATAGATATTTGAAGTAGGACTCGGAGCCGATAGACCATCTACTTGGACTTGTGATGCGACAGATGCCTTGAAATCAGACAAATAATCAGGGAGTAGGAACGGCTGGCGCGCGGACAGTAGGAATTTAGGGTACTGTACTGATGTCACGGTCATTTGTCTGATTCAACGGTGCCACAGGGCTAGTAATAACACACCGTCGTTAGTCTCGGTACTGCTCAGAAAAGACTCACTTCGAAGCCAGATAACTAGTGTTGTGCGCAAAACTCTAAGAACGAAGCGCTAAACGCCGGCGTGGCGAAACTTAGTTGATAGCATACTGGAAACCAATCTCTTTCACATCCTGTGGAGCACAATCCCAAGCAGCCGGCCATAGGGTGACTCATTCCAAAATTTTCAATGCGAGATCGGTACCTTTGAGACAGGTAAAAGGGGGGGTGCAGTTGCGCCGGTATTGCCAACCAAACAGTTATGCGGGAATTAGCCTGGGCAAACTTGAATTTGCCGGTGAATTTCAGAAGACACCCGGAGAATTTG
The DNA here is from genome assembly GCA_963555575.2 of Hygrocybe coccinea. NCBI lineage: Eukaryota > Fungi > Basidiomycota > Agaricomycetes > Agaricales > Hygrophoraceae > Hygrocybe > Hygrocybe coccinea. The sequence goes on along the minus strand of OY741993.2, from coordinate 1,125,985 downwards.
AAAGTATAATTCCACCCGCCTTGGAGCTGACTCTTGGCACATGCTCGTCGACAACGTTAACACTGAGGCTCTACCTCATGTCCCTCCCGCGACCTCGAGGTTAAGGCCAAAGTTGAACATGAACATTGAATGAAAGCATTTATCGTTTTGATAGTTTTGATGCCATTGCAGACTGATTCAATCACAAACAAGGTGCGCTCGCAGTTGTCCAAGCTGCTATTCTATTAGGGCCAACTTGGGCGCGTGAGGACTCGTGACGCGGCGTGACCTGATCATCTGACAGAATCTCGTTTAGGCAATTCTGGTCGATCGATCGTGCCCCAACTACAAAAATCCCTGAACGCAAGTTTGATCCTGCGCGACAGTACAGGTTTCACTTGGAATCACATTTGTTGCTTTGTGAGTCCTTTTCACGAAACTTCACGAAGCAATTCGAAAATATGTGACATCGTGACCGTAAGCCTAGATCATGTTTACTATAAAATGCTGCCGAATGCCAAGTCTCTAGGTTAAGCCAAAATGCCCAGTGACTTGTATCTTCATCCCCTCTTTCAAGTAAAAGTTGAGGACCTTACCGCCGATGAGCGTATCGCCTTATCATACCAAAGGGCTGGTCTGCTCATGAGCACCTACAGTCAGTTATCTTCACCAGAAGCTACTACGAACCAGGATACTAATTTCAGGTACTATGCGCATATAGGTCTCACTGCAGATGACGTGCTACATTACAGTCCAAAATTCTGGGATCTGATGCTTGATCCCATTTGCTGTCTCGACCTTGCCATGTTCACTATCCTTACAGCGCATGCAACGTTGGTTATTGGCACTCTATCAAGACACCTTCACAAAAGACCCGATCTTCGTTCCCTTGTTGCTCAATTGTTACGCTTCGACACAGTTGGCATTTATCTCCTTTCTGAGCGAGGGCATGGATTGGATGCCTATAACAATGAAACTACCGCTACTAAGACGGCCGATGGCTTTATTCTTCACACGCCTCGGGAGGAAGCCACAAAGTGTGTTTCTGGAACTCCCTGACATTCTGTCTTTATCAACTTACGTTCCTGTAAGATTTATGCCAGCCTCCACTCCATCATTTGGTATCCCAAAGGTGGCAGTGGTCAATGCAAGACTGATTGTTGACGAGAAAGATTGTGGATCTCGTTTTTTTATCGTCCCCATCTGTGACAAACATGGAATGTATCGTGGTGTTAGTTCCATTCGCCTCCCCCCTCGTAGCGGAACCAGCCCTCTCGACTTCGCTTTGACATCCTTCGATCATGTCCATTTACCCCATACAGCCCTGGTTAGCTCAGATATTTCCAATCTTTCCAGGCCTGCCAAGCCACTAGAGGCGTGGTGGGATGAGGTATGGAGGGTCAAAGCTGGTTCCTTGGCCATTTCGGCACCGTTGGTACCAGCAATCAAACTCATCGCATACATTGGAGGTAGATACTCGATGCATCGGCGTATCTCTCAAGAGAAAATCCCCATCATTACTTTCCGAACACAACAATGGCCAGTCGCACACGCGACGGCCGTCGGACTGGTGTTGTCCAACTGGTTTCCTCTCGTTGTCCGGCAATGGAAGGCCATGGAAGAGATCGACAACCGTGTCTCCCATGGCATAGCGGCAATCGTGAAAACCACAGTTACTCGACATTTACTGCGCTGCGTCCGGGAAGTTTCAGAGCGCTGTGGAGCACAGGGGACATTTGAGCAAAATCTTATGGCGCAGATAGAGGTATAGCTTCAATCTCCTGTTGGCTGGCAGGTGAACTTACAACTGGTTCCCATTTTTGAAGGGTGACACAAAAGGCGTCGTCATAGCAGATGGAGATATCATGACCATCTGTATCCGACTCTTTTCCGAACTGCTTCTCAAGCGGTATCAAATACCCCTCCCACCAGCTGGTAGTTCGCTTCTTGCACGACATGTGCAATCTCTCTTTGACTACAATTCACGTCTCCTCGGCCAGCTTCGAAGGGAACACCGCAGCAAGTTGTTCAATTCACGTATTCTCCCTCAATCGCAGCTTGCGATCGAAGCAATGGGCCATGCACTCGCTTACGCTGCGGGAGTGGAGGCCGGACTTCCGCAGCCTATACTGGATGTTTACGAGTGTGCCGCGATACGGCAGGATCCTGCCTGGTATGTAGAACAAGCTAGCATTTCTCAGGCAGAGCAACGCTTCCACGAAGAAGAGGCGATCGACTCGATGTTGCCTGACCTTTCGAACTATCTCTCGGAGCTGAACATCAGTAACTATGTTTCAGCGCCGATCGTGTCCGACCAAAAGTGGAAAGAATATGTCGCGGGGCGGCGGGTTTTTACTGGTAATGCAGCTATGCCCCAAGCCATGCTATAAGCTGCGATTTCTTATTTTGTCAACAAACACCCCTCTGGCAGGGATGAGTAGCAATTTGTTTCCTTTTAACTCGCTACTTGGTAGACATAGATGATAGGTACTCATGCTATGTTCTGTCGTTGCAGTGAGACTGAATGTACTATCATTGAACCACACTTTGAGCAAATTACTCAGCGATTTAAAAAAAAATCATTGGAGGATTGTACACGTACATACGTATCTCTTCGGAAGTGGTAGTACTCAGTCGACAACACACCACCTTTGGCCCAACAATAGCGAAGTTCTAATGAAGTACGGCGACCTTCACTTGGCTACGTAAATTAGCTTGCCTCGTGTTCCTACTTCCCTGAGGATCCTGAAGTCAAGCCCTACGGCGCGTGTCAACTTGGCACGACTTCCCATGTCCACCATGGACGCGTCATCTACGTTGAGCGACGACCTTTCGGACTACGATGTTATTTCTAACCCTGGCCAACGGTCTACAGAATCGAGCATTGCGGATCTCTACCATATTCCTGCCCAGATACCCCCTGAGCCTGCCATTTCACAAGCTGCTCGAGAGATTTTCTACACAGCGTCTTTAGGTGTAGAGAGTATTCAAGCGTACGTCCGAAAGGCACTCTGCTCACCATCGACTCCGATCACGCCAGAAAAACACTCGAATACTTTCGAGAACAAGACCGTGCGAGTTTATGTTGACGGGATTTTTGACTGTTTCAATGCAGGGTGAGTGTCATGAAATGTACTTGCAGTTTGTCGTGGTGTTATCGGCTCATTTTTTGTTGTTGAGACATGCATTGCAATTCCGTCAGGCAAAATTGTCTTTCCCTTCTGTTTATCTCATGGTTGGCGTTTTCTCGGACGAGCTGTGCCAACTTCACAACTCACCGGCGACGGTGCCTCACGTGGAAAGGTGCGAAGTGGTGAGGCACTGTCGTTGGGTTGACGAGGTTATTCCAGATGCAAGCTGGGCAATCCGAGATGACCAACTTGTTCGGCTGCGGATCGATTATGTTGCCCTTGATGAAGGAACGTCTGTCAATCCATCCTGCGACAAAGCCAGGCTGAAGGCTTATGACGCTATAAAGAGCCTTGGTATGATTTTTTGCTTCCATTAAGATCACAGGCCCCATTAAAAGTTTCGCAGGGAAAGTAATTCCAACGCGGAGAACTATTGGATTGGCAACACAGACGCTCCCTGTTTCTGCGATTCAAACGCCAACTTCGACGACCCCTGTACTGGAGGATCATCCAGGAGGCATTTCCGCATGAGCGTGAGAATGTGACTCGGGTTCCGTTCTTTTCGACAAAATAGAGAGGGGGGTTTTCATTTTCCATACATAAATTCTGTCAGTGCCGCACAAGATCGTTTCGGGTTGGCGACGCCATCGGACAATGCTTGCTGTTTTGTTTCAGTTGCTAGTACCCACTATACAAGTGGCTAATTGTTTGTTTGCCACCTGGGGAAACCGTGACAATCAGGAGACTCAGTACCGGTTTGTGAGCATCGTGAGCTGCCAGCGCGCAAGTCGAGGGACCCGTGTGGCAACGATTACATGAATTAGTAGCCATCTAGGCCAGTAGTTGGCCACTCTTGGGGCCGTGCCCAGACGCGTGGCGTCCGATTGCAAAGGCACCACTGCACGATCAACCCGACCCGCACCCGCACCCGCATCCGTTAACCGCTTAAACCTCGAGCCACACCATGGTCGGAAGCAAATGGCACTATAAAGGCCACAGCAACTCCTTGTGTTTACTCCATCCCAAATGATCGCACTGAACGTTACACCCATCCCCTGGTTTCCCATGGAAATCATCGAGGACATCATCTCAGAGGCATGGTCCTCGCCACTCTCAGTTCATGAGCGCATAACCCTCATGGCCTCCTCTCTACTGGTCAGCAAATCTTGGATGGTCGCCTTCACCCGCGTGTCTTCGAGAGACGTGTACATCCCCTGTGCATCCTACGCCGAGCAGTACTTCCGCATCCTCCGCGGGGAGTCCCCCATTTATGACGACAATACGCGTGGACTCCCCGACCTTCTCTGTCGCTCGCTGACATTCCAATTACAAAATGCCGCATGTGGCACCACGGAGCAACCCATGGTGCAGCTGTTCGGCGACAAGATGCGAACCGGGGAAGCCTTATCTTCAACCTTGTACACCATCCGATCCCTCTTCTACCTCCCTAATCTCCGGCGCGTTTCCATCGAGTACTCCAACTGGGGATTTGATGACCTCTTTGATCACTACCGCCTTGTCGCCTTCCCGGATCAAGTCACCGAGCTTGAATTAAAGTACAGCTTCCGCGAGTGCACACCACCGTGGCTGATTAACGACCTCCGCTCGAGTTACGTTCGGCAGGATTGTTTGCAATGGGCTTTACCTTCCATTAGGAAACTGTCCGTTATGGGGTCTGGGGAAAATTTGTTGATGGATATAGCTTCAGCATGCCCAAACGTCAACACTGTTATAACAGACACTCTTCCACAATCCCCTGCCTAACAATACCCCATAGACCTATAGAGTTTGCAATACAGGAATACCGTACCATTCCATTACTAGATATCCGTACTTAAATATACATAATCTATCTTCAATATACCGCATGTCTTAATGATAACAACAGATTCTCATCCCTCATGCTGGTCTGCAATGTTAGATTTTCTTCGGTGTACGCCCATATGTCTCGTCAACTGATCCGGCCTCGCGAACGACTTGCTGCAGTCCTTCACTACGCATCTATACGGACGGTCTCCTGTGTGTGTTCGTAACTGCAATGCACTTGATCAATATCCAAGATAAAGGTGTAGGCCGCAGATGGTAGAGCACTCACATGCTTGGACAGATTCGATGACTCCGCGAACGCTCTACAAATTACCGAGGAATGAACTCAAGAGACAGTGCGGATGACAACAAAATCGCTAACCTGTCACAATATTTGCACTTGAAGGGCTTGTGCCCATTGTGTTTTCGCTTGTGAATGGTGAGTGCCCCTGTGATGGCGAAAGCTTTCCCACAACCAGGGAAATCGCAGACATATGGCTCTAAATCAACCAATCAGAAAACTGGATGTGAGATGACAAGTGAAGACTGACTCTCTTGCGTATGTCTACGCATGTGCTGCTGCAACGTCGCAGCTTCGGAAAAATACTGCTTGCATTCCTCGCATTGAAAAGGTCGGTGCCCAGTGTGAGACTATCCCAAGAACATCCTCAACAAACAACTAACAAACAGGGGTTAGAAAGGGGCGCTCAGACCTGCATGTGCCTGCAAATCTTTTGTTTGCTAGAAAAACCGCGATCTCCGTGTCTGTGACAGTCTTTCCAAAGACACACGTAGTGGGCCTTTCCAGCACCGACGTGGAGGGAAGTAATGTGTGCCGTGAGCTCGTCGCAAGAATTGAATCCTCTGTCACAGTTTTCCCAATGACAAATGTGGGTACCGGAGCACTGATGCTGCACAGTCGTCTGAATCTCGTCAGATGGCGAGGGCGAGATGGGCGGGATGATGCTCTCAGCAACGCGTGGCCCGTCGCTGGCATCGGCGGCAGGCTTATCAGGGAAATCCGGCAACGGTAGGTTGGCTAGAAAACCAAGATGGTCTTGTAGAAGGTGATGAGCCAGGATACTAAGTGCGTCATCGCGTTGGTTTCCAGACGACGGACCTGGTACAGAACTTTGGGACGGGTACAGGTTGCAGTCTGCCCAGTGGCATGAGAGGTCGTTCAGTGAATTTTCATCCGGCTGCGGTTGTATTTGTGAAGATTCCGCCGCAGATGGACAGTGTGGAAGGCTTGGAGGGGGGAAACACAAGTGGTGGTAATTCACATGGGCAGCCAGCTCGGATATGCTGGAAAATGGTTCATGGCAGTCGCCCCACATGCATGACGTGGTGGCAGTTTTCGGGTGTGATGGGATGGCCTCTCGAGAGCCATCGTTTGAGACAAACAACGAAGGCAAGAACGGGCCTGATGATGACATTGCAGGGGACAAATGCGAGCTTACACCGGCAGATCGCGGTGAGGATCGAATTGGTTCCATGCCATCGCTATAGGACTGAGTGGTCGTATTTACAGCATCAAATATTCCATCTGCATTTTCGGCTAGGTTCAACTCTGTGCATCCACAAAGAAAGGAGTCTAGTGAGTCCCACGGTAGTGATAAGCCGATAGATTCAGTCGAGGATCTCGGTTGGGAAGAATACGAATGATAGTCTGTGCAACATTGAAGCTGGGCAGGAGTAAAAAAAAAATTCAACAGAGTCTGAACAGCGGAACAACGAACCAAATCCTCGTATCCCGTACAGTCAGTGCAATCAGTCACTCCATCACATTCAAGATTGCAGTGCTCGTCTGCACCGATCCCAAAGCAGGGAATTTCGCCATGAGTGATGTCGTGGCACGCTACCACAACGCACTGATCAGTACATTGAGCGGTCAATTCGACGGCAGGGAAAACAGGTTGTCTGCACTCCGTGACACAGTCTTTGCATCCGATGGTTGAATACCCAAAACTGCTACCAGGTTGTGGTGGTATACCAGCGACGACTGGGTGATATTCTTGTGACGGCATCGCCGACTGGGGCGATCTGGACCGCAAATTGGAGTGCGCAAACCGTTGGTATGACCAGGAGGGAACGGCAAGGTCAGCGACCGAGATGGAGGTTTCGCCCAGCACTAGATCAGGAGGAATGGGGTTGCGTGGCAGGGTTTGCTTTTCTGGCGGGTCACTCCTGATTAGGAGCATGGAGCTTGACATGTTGCTAATGGTGACTGTGGTGGTTCTCCTCTATTACGTAATTTTTTTCTCAGCAAAAGAAACCTTCTAACTTCTAATAAAGAAACCTTCTAATGGTGTCAAATTTGTTAAGCGCTTGGAGCACCTGTGATTGCAGAGGATTGACACGGGTCAAACAAGCGTTACTTATAACCACGCTTGACCATCTAATATTTCAAATTTCAGACATGTTTGGTGATGTTTGGTCTGCCCGGTGAAAAGAACAGTTGTGAGTCTGGATTCGCTTGAACGTGGAGTAGTACTGAACTATCAATACACCAGAAGTTTGAGGCCAGCAGTGCCGGTGAGTGTCTGTGCAGCGCCAGGAGATTCTTTCTTATGCGAGTGGTCAGATAATGGATGGCGAACTCATACCCGAAGATTCTTCTTTACTGGCTATGTCTTACACGCCTAATCACAAAGACAGGCTTGAACTGCAATTACGCCAACGTATGCGAAAGGACAAAATAATCGCTCTCCGGAATGATGTATTGCAAATGCAAGCCAGGATTGAGTCTGTTCAAAAATCACTTGATATCGGCAACGCGCTGCTGTCTCCAATTCGGAAATTACCCACAGAGTTCCTCCAAAGAGTATTTCTGTACTCCCTCCCAAACTTACCTTGTCCGGACCTTATGGACATCATACCCGACTTCGAGGACTCCGATGAAGATGCAGAGCACATAACAAGGGCACGTCTTCGCCTCTCCCATGTATGTCGTAGATGGAGGACAACTACGCTTCATTCGACGCAGTTGTGGACGACAATCGCCCTCGTCCAGCCTGTCCCTAAAAATATCCGAGTAATCGAACAATGGTTCAAGAATTCTGGTACTCGCCTGCTGGACATCTCAGTTCAACCTAAATTATGGGATCACGAATCGGATGCCACTTTTGGTCCTAGACTCCTCCAAGTTCTCCATAATAACATGGGTCGTACCCGCTGCTTTCTTACTTACTGCCCGATTGTCAACACAGGCGCGTTAATGTCCCTCTTTCCTCCTGGAAGAGTTATCGAGGCACCTGCCATGGAGGCTTTGCGCATTCGCTCCAAAATCTCTTGTGATCAGATGGGACGCATTAACGCACCTTCTCTAATCCACTTGCAAGAAGAACACTTTTATTTATCTCAACGCATCACCCCATCGTCTAACTTGCGCACTTTCTCGGGTGGCAGCCATTCCCTTCATTTCCTAATACAGTGCTCTTGTCTAAAAGAGATGACCCTGTACCTCACCAACTTCGCGTCAGTTCTTGAGATGGGGCAGATTACGTTTCCTGTCCTCCAATCATTGTGTTTAACCCCACGCAGTTGGCTGAACAATTCTGCCATTTTGCAATTCGTCCGTTTGGTCAAAATTCCGTTGTTGGAGCGACTCGAAGTGTGGATGAACTCAAACAATGCCGCACTCACTTCTGGCGAGCTACTTCATGCCATCTCCCTGGAGTATGGTTCCAGTCTTCGTCATCTTGATCTCGGGTGTGCGCATCTAGCTGGATTTGGTATGGAGGCATCCTTCTCAAACCTATCGCACCTAGAATCCCTCTCCTTCAAATTCGGCTCTCTCGACGAGACTCTGTTTGATGCTCTGATACCTCGTCCATCGTTACCCCCTACCTCATGGCTTTGTGCTCAACTCCTCCGGTTGTCAATTTTCAACAGCACAATATGTTTGTCACAACCATTAGCTATTCCCAGCCTTGTCGTGCTTATCCGCGAGCGGACCCTGTCTCGTCAGCATGACAGGGCAAGTGAAATTGTGGGTTACTTGAACTTAGTCGAGATGGTTGGCTGCAATGGTCTAGACTCTTACGAAGACGAACTGAGGGAACTTGCTTTCGATTGTCGTTTGACATTTAAATATGAAGTATGAATAGCAAAAGCGTTCCAATGGGTCTTTTTGATATGTGTGCCAATCATGGACAAATGAATGCCCTACATCATTGTGCAAAGGATATTTTGTCCAAAAGATATTCTATCTAGCCGGGAAGTCCTCTGGATTTCTAAATATCCATCACGCTTGTTCGATGCCCTCATCCAATACGAAAACGCCCCGTTTTCTTCTCTTCGCCATTTAAGTGAAGCTCTTCACCTTCACCTTCACCCATCCCAAAATCCCTTGGCATTTCAGATGGCGGTGCGTCAGCCGCGGTGGGTTGCCCGTGCACAATATATTTCCCAATGGGCGCAATTTCTGCCAACCCACCCGCCAGACCTTCTGCGCTCTCGTGTATCGAAACGGTCGACAGAGTCCGCAGCAACATACGGGTGACCTCTCCTCCCGCCGTTGATGTCGTCCGGGACCGAGCCGGTAGGACGTAGCCTTGCGTTGGGAAGATAATGCTTCCCGTCGCTACGGTCCCAGAGTCCATCACAAGGCCTTCTGTATATGCAGGGAGATGTTGCTGTTGCATATGAGGAGAGTTGTAAGTTGACGCTTGGCGGGAGGGCTGCATGAAACTGGAGCGCCGTGCATATGTCACGACTGGATCCGTCGGTGACACCGGGTGCCGGAATTGGTCCTGAGTTAGTAGAGAAGCAACATCTGCATCCCTTTCCATAATCTCATTATCTTTACCCTCCGTCTTGGTCCCTGTATCGGTGTCATCGGGATTCCCGGGATTGGCCACATTAGGGTGATCCAAGTCCTCCTTTTCGTTGTTTGGTTGAACATTTGATGAAACACCATGGCTCGCTCGCAGGGCTGATAGCTCAAGATTGACACCTCTGACCTCCCTACGATAGTCTTCAATTTCACTCCATAAGGCTTCACGAAACTGCTCAAGCGTCTCGAGTTCTTCAATCTTCCGCCACCCTTCGAATTTTGTAGGGCATTCTGGCTCGTCGGCAACATCGTGGTATGAAGCTAACCATGGATGCTCCAGTGCTTCGGGCACTGTAATCCGTGCAGCTGGGTCAAAGGCGAGCATCTTCGTAAGGAGATCAACAGCTGCATTTGGGTGTCAGTAGGCTTCTCAAAAGTTAGTATCTAACAAAACATGCGATTACCTTGGGCGTCAGCGGCCAAGAGGATTTTTCTAAACGGAATGGTTCGCTTCAGAGGTAAGGACCGAACATAAGCTTGAGCCTGAGGACAGTCAGCATAATATTTCAGCCGTTAATCACACGACGACCTTTTCACTTCCGATCCGCTTTATTACGTTTTCGTCGGGTGTGCCTGGAGAGACGATATAGGACAGTCATCAACCACGAGAGCACAAAATCAATAACAAACGAGTACCTAGCACGTCAAGAACCTTGTTGAGCTGGTCCACTGTGATGTATAATTAGGGCAATGCTCAGGCATCATCATGGCATAGAGATAACAGTCTTGGCTGACCATAGCTGGGTATCGGAAGGGTCAGATCAGTACGAACACAACGGCTGTCCCGCTCACTCCTTTCCCTTGAAGAGAGGTTTTCCGAGCAACAACTCTCCCAGTATACACCCTATTGACCAAACATCGACTGGTACAAATAGTGGATACAATTGATAAGAGGAACCTCCGCGAAGTAAAAGAACATACTGGCGGTGCTATAACGGCTGAGAACGTGAAAAAATTATTGTTTTCTTGCTTTCAAGACTTGTCGACTCTCACCTGAACGCCAACATGATTTCCGGGGCTCTGTACCATCTTGTGGCGACATATTCCGTCAAATTAGTCGCATTTTCGGTCGGACTGGAGTCAAACCCTCTGCTCAATCCAAAATCACATATTTTGAGTTCGCAATCAGCGTTAACCAGAATATTCCCTGGCTTCAGATCCCTGTGAATGACTGAGGCTGAATGCACATATTTCATCCCTTAATCGTAGCGGAGAATGTTCGGTTAGCTATCAGGAATGAGAGATAAACTGAAGAACCTCGCAGAATCTGATACAAGAAGTATTGTACGTGTTCATTGGTCAAGCTTTGACCTGACTTGATTATTTGGTGTAGATCGGCTGAGAATTTGTTTATCAAACGCCAAAAATAGGCAAATTTTTTGGGAGACTATACCTTCCATTGGCTAGAAGAATGGTTGACTATCAGCGAACTGCTTCCAAAATATAATCGCTTGAATACCTCCATGAAAATATAACTGGATTGGATGATGAGTGCATCTACAGATATACGAAAAAGTGTTGTTACATACATCTCGTTAAAGTCAGGTGATATTGCATCTACATCGATCAAACCCGTAATGTTTTCATGACAGGCAAAATGTCTCAAAAGTGTAATTTCTCTGAGCGCCCGCTTGGCCAGTTGAATTTTGTCAAAGACTCGGGTCACCATTTTGATGGCTACGGTTTCCCCTGAAATGTCATCGGCAGCTGAACTACAGAATTAGGGTCTCAACACCGTCGCACGGAAACATTCAGGAACAATGACGAACATGACGACCCCGTATGCCCCAGAGCCCAGTTCTCGGATAAGTTTCCATCGTCTTTCCACATGGAAAACTTTTCCAAAGGAGGACAGAAGTGAATGGTAACCCCTGTAATGCAAAAGGACCAATCGACAAGTCGGTGGTGCAGAATTGGAAGATACCCACTTTCGTCGTAAGCTATCTTCAGAGAATGGGTTCGATGGCCTTCGAACCCGCGATCTTCCTCGATCCACATTCCAAGAACCTGGTGAAGGGACGGGAGATGACGACTTGCTTTCATCATTCGAATTGTCTCTACTCTGACGACGCCGTGGGCGCCTAGAGTTACGCCTGGCGGCCGTTTCTCTCGAATCCATCATAGAAGGTGTGAGGAAGATGATACAACTCCAGTGATTCCGATTCAGGAGGTATTGCGCTTCACGTATTCAGCGGAGATAGCCTGAGCAGCTTTCGCGGCGTTTTGGGGAAGGAATTTTGAACTCCCAGGCTTTTCAACAATGGGATTGTTTAGCGTCCACGGCAACGTGTATAAGGGTCTGAATGGCGATTCTTGAGGTAAAAGAATACCAGTCATCCTTCCTGATTGGGTGCTGACACTCATCATGCGCCCTATCAGTTTGGGAATTGTTTACGGCAGACCGTTGATCTTCTCGTCTTCCTACTCACAATGCAGTCATTTTAAGCAATCAGAATGATAAACCAGATTGTATCCAACGGAGGCTCAAAACTTGGAGTGATACAATAACCATACAGTATAATCCGATATTGTTCTGCAGTTAATTGATGTACATCAATAATTACATTCCAGTCTACACAAGAAATCCACTGGAAGAATATTAACCTAAGCGGGCAACTCAGCAATAGACATATCCGGCTGCGTATCCGAAACAGGATTGACACTGCCGTCGTCTTCCCCAAAGATATCCAAGAAACCAGCAACTCGAGCTTTGTTGCCAGCTTTCTTCATGACGTAGTCACGCAAACCTGATTTTAAGCTGGGTTGTTTGTCGACAAGTTCGCGGAGCTGATCCTTGGGAAGTTGAAGTAACGCTCCAAAGCTTGCTGGTGCTATGGCTTTGGCACATCGAATAAAACCCTCCCATAGTGGTGGGTTTGTCCATATCTTTTTAGTGATGAGCCGTGATAGCAAAGTTGTTGAGACGAAGCCCACGAGAGATTTGTAAGTTGTCACAGCCTGGATGACCTGAAGAATAAAATATGGTCAAGGCTAGACACGAGATGCGAGAAGCCGCTCGGCTCACCGTTCGTAGAAATAAAACAGGCAAGACAGGCTCGTCCACGATCTGTTGCATGACCACAGCAAGAATTTCAGAACGATAAACATCAGTCATCGAGAAGCAGATCCCGATGGCTTTCGAGAAGAACATCAGTTGCGAGATATTTTGATTATTGTATGTAAGATCCTAACCTTCGATTGCGCTCTTCAGGCCAATTTCTTTTTCTGATTCATGCAACAACACCATCAGCTCGGCGGGTGTCAGTAATTCGCTCTGCCGAACCCGCGGTAGATTCGAAGTTACGCTACCGAATGTCTGTGGAGGTGTGGTCACGATAGCACCGAAAACCGACCGTACTAAATTTTTTGGCTCGGTTTGTCCGTTCAGAATGGAGACAATGCGAGGCAAATGTCGCATAATATCCGGCTGAGACAGAATGATTAAATAAGTAGACTCCACACAACACAACACATTCACTAACCTTGTCCATCTCCGCAATAATTGGAATGAGAAACCGTGCGTCTAGATCACGTTCATTGATTAGAGCCTTCACTAGCGCCACTAGTTGTGCACTCGGTCTGCCTTGTTCGGTGAAAATGGTTAAAACACGCAAGGCTAGAGACTCGGCGCCTGGTGGAAATGTGCGCATTAGTGTAAGAAGCTTGCCATGAGTCGAACCAAGTGATTTGATGAGTGCAGTGATGAGTTGTTGAATGGCTTCTTGAACAGTGACATCCATTTGGCCGTAAGCTGCAAAGATTCTGCGCAGCAACACGGTGGGCCAAAAGAGGAGTGTAACAAGAGAACAAATACGCACTCGTCCAAAAACTCAGGCACTTTGACAGATAGGGCGAAGAGTAATTCTACGTGTTGTAAAACATGAGCTTTCTGTGCAGGTAGACCAATGCGTTCTGGCAAGTATGGTGTCTGGACGAGATCCTCCGAAGGTAACTGCCCATCTTCCATATTTTCATCTTGATCATCGTCATTCATCTGGACATCAACAGGCTTATGGTCGTTTGTCGGGCGTGACTGTAGTTTGCGGAGCATCTGCAGAGCGAATTCACGGACCATACCATCCATGGGTTGAATATCAGGCACCCATCGCTTTACCGTGATAATTGCTGCGCCTCGTGTGACCTTTTCTGCTCATGTTGTGAGCCCAACTGTACTTAGGCTTTTAAGAGGATACTCACCTGGATGTGTTGTCAGCTCAAGCAAGATGGTCAATGAATCAGCCCGTAAAGACGGTCTTTGTACGACAAACTCCCGCAGAGTTGTAAACCCGACTTGCATTCTGATGGAGGGTCTTTGTGAAACTGTCTGAATTTTGATAGCAAGTAAATGAGTACACACTTGTCGGCATCGACACACAAATCACGCAATAAGGAAAGGACGTCTTCAGGGACTGATGGAAGATCAAGCAAGAAACGTGAAAAAGTTCGATCTTTGCCGTCAAGCAGCGTTTGATATGATACGACAAGTTGGTTCAGCCATATATCGTAGTTGGCCCGCTGAAAATGGTTGCTATTAATCGTGATAATCAATAACCTAGATATGTACGTTACCCAGTTATGATCTTTTGTGGCTCTTATTCGATCGTTATACCATTCCTCGTTCATCCAAGCTGTTGCTAGACGCATTCTATCCAAAATCCTCAACCAATCAACAACATGGAAATGAAGGTCGATAATGTTTTCCTTACCGTGAAGAGAAGTCCACCATGACATAATCGCACAACGTTTGTCGCAGTCGATCTTGACGGTAATAAAAGTCTAACTCTCCGTCAGCTCCGTTGTTCTCGTCCGGTCCGTCGAATACTGGTTTGGCTACTCGCGTCACCATCCGGATCAATAGCAACATCCACATTTCAGTCGGTGACGGGTCAATAGACATGTCACCATCTGACAACTCCTTGGCCCCATCCCATATTCGAGACACCGAATTTCGCATGAGAGAGATTCGGTCGTGGTTCCCCATTTCCCTTGGTGGAGGTAGTTTGAAGTCTATCAGTTGTAAATCGGTGACATCCAAGTCACCGACCTCGCCGACATGTGGGTCTCCATCTATAACCGACGTCACCCCCGACAACTATGGTACAATCAGCCCTATGCAATTGATGACACAAGTAACGATGGCCTACCTCTAAATTAATCCTGTCTGGCTCGTACTCCATCTCTTCCTCATCAATGTCCATTTGGAGGGGATCAACAGGTTCGTCTTTGACGACCGGAGGTATGGCAGGCAGAATAGCTGGAGGTGGTAAGAGAGCGGGGGCGGGGTTCTGATCTGAATTGGTAGGCGCCGTAGACACAATGGGAGTCGATGTGGATGGAGGGAAGCCTCTGCTCTGGCGATACGATTGGACAAGAGCAATCAGTGCCGGTTCCGTAAAAGCCTCGATATTCGCTACAATTAGCTCCGTAATGAGGTAGGAGGGCAATGATGTAAAATCAAAAGCAGCAAGGAAAGAAGCTGAAGTAGCATTGTCCTGTTCAAGTTTGGGCCGTTTGGAATCTGAAGGTTGATCATCGGATGTGGACGAGGGTCGTTTCTTGCCGTCAGCAGGAGAGATAGCAGCCTTGCGCCGCTTGTCTTCTGCTACAGCTCTGTCCATGCGCAGTGATTGCTGCGTGAGAGCTTCGTTGATGAGAGGGGCGTACTGTGCATTCTGGGTATTACTGAAATTGCGGGGTCAGCGTGCTGACTTGGCGTTGCAGGAAAGACCTACCGGGAAATGTGAATTAAAAGTATCCGAAGTGATTTCTCTACACTTTTTATGCTGGATGCAGGAAGACCAACGAGACTGGCAGGGGTCCACTGTTTCAAGGCAGTCACCACGAACTGGAGAGTAGAAGCCCGTAGTTTCGTCAGTGATCCCCAGCTATTGAGCAAGGCAGAAAGTACGTCCGCATTTCTAAAACATGGGACGGAGGATAGATAAGTAAAGTTCCGCTATGTCAAGTGGCAATGTAACTCACTGGCTAGTATAAAGCAGGCGGGCAACGCCTTCCAGCAGTTGTTTGCCTTCGGCTTCCAGTGCGCTGACTGAGATGTAAGGATGGTCTGCCGGGCAGAAGGAGATATTTGGATCGGCTTTGTTTTGGAGCTGCAAGAATTCACAACATTCAAAGATATATTGTAAGTCAACGGTGGGATGTATGACTGGAGATAAGCTGCAGACTACTACCCTAGGGTCAGAAACGCCACGCGTTTGAACGAGGATCACCCGTTGCATGAACTTTACAGCGGACAACTTCACGCCAACGCTAACGCTCGGGGACCAGACGAGTTCAAGTATCCGGTTCTTGCATTGTACTAGCGTGTCCCATGTTGCCTGTTGATTGCGATTGGTGCATCTGACAAAGTATGAGATAATGCAACACAAATTATATTCACGGAATAACGACGCTTACAACAGGCGAAACAGCATGGGATAAACCGACGTGAGGCATTGGATAACGACCTTGACTGTGAAAACATTGGGATCACCGAGCAGGCCAAACAACGTGTCCAAAGACTTAGATGCCACTAAGAAAAAAACGTAATGATACTGCAGGTGGGGAGGAAAAAAACAACTAACATTGTGTGCGCACGTCCAATGTCAAACTGGACTGACAGATTGCGAAATGCAGCAAGTCCAGGACCCATCTTTTCAGTAAAGAGTCTCCGGAACCGGGCACAATTTTCAGGAGAGTTGTGCACAAGATAGGTATCGGACCTGGATGGACCTCAAGCGATTCACGTAACGCAGCCAACAGATCAGCCTGCTCCTTAGAATCGGGCTGCACAGATAACGCTGCAGAAAGTGCTTGCAGGGGGTCTACAGGATTACCCGCCATCCCGTAAAAATAATGGCGCCGGTCACTGGTGTTTCCGGATTCCTCTAAGGCGGCGCAACGCAAAGCTGTCGGACATTCAATTCGACTTGCAAAATCGCATGGTATGCTCTGTTCACTGTCCTGCCCAATGACCAGACCGTGAACTCATTTGCCACGCAAAGGCTGCCCAGCAATCACAAGGCATCCAGACACTTCTCGAGGCAGAGAAAGAGGCAGCCAAGACCGTCCAGCAGGCCCGCCAATGTACGTGTACAAGTCACCTCCTGTTCACAGCCAGCTCTGCTCAACAAACGTGTTTTCACAGATCGGGTCCAGAAGCTCAAGGATGCCCGAACACAGGCTACCAAAGAAATAGAGGAATACAAGAAGGCCAAAGAGCAAGAGTTCAAGGCATTCGAATCCTCAGTACGTCCTTTTATCCCTTCTGGCAACGACGATTGAATGCTTACATTGGTGTATAGCACGCCGGCACAACCTCAACTGCACAGACTACAGTGGACAAGGAGACAGACATCAGGCTACAAGCAATCACTGACTCGTACTATCGAAACAAGGATTCTGTCGTGAAGAAACTCCTTGATCGCGTCGTCCTCGTCAAACCAGAGCTTCACCGAAATCTGAAGAAATCGGAACTCTAACCATCAATCTTAACATCAGTGGTCCCCGGTTCCTGTGCATCATGTATCATAATTACAACCATAGCACTTCGTAACTATATGACGCCAACGCGACATGACATGATATCGGCATTTCTTACTTAATTCTACAGTATTATTGTTGTACGGATTGAAAAACGATCGTGAGTGCATAACGAAGTAGCTAAACATGCATCCAAGAAAAAGGAAAGGAAAAAAGTGTTCTCTATCTCGCCTCATTCGCAAGCCAAGGCATCCCAACAGGCATGCCATTCGTCGCAGAACGAGTGGAATCCGTGTCATAGTGTGTGCAGTGAGATAATGCCGCCGGTGTAGCAGGTGGTGTCACCCTCCGAGCTGGTGACTGATGTCGCAAAGGTGACTGTTTCTGGGCTTCAGCCCGCGAAAGCGAACCTGTCACCCATGTCCCCGACATTGAGCCATCCTTCCCAGGGTTCCATGAATCAAGCAACCCGCTTGCTTTTAGCGACGGCAATGACTGAGGGCCCTCGCCACCACCACCACCACCACCACCACCACCATGGTTCCGATGGCTCGCTCCACCCTGAAGGGCCGGATCAATATCGGCATCGTTAATCAACTTTCTCGTCTCCCGCTCGCGAGCGTCACTGGCGGTGCCAGAGTTTCTGCTTTCTGCGTGTGCTGTTGGTCGGTTATGCAACCGAAGCTCGTCAAGTGAGCGTCCGAGCGACGGGTATGGAGAAGGTGACGACGACCTGAACGACGAGGAGTCGGTGCCATCACGGTGTTGAGGAGGCCGTGGAATGGCGATGGGGTTCGTAGCAGAGTGCCGGGCTTCGGGGCGAGTCTGGGGTTGGCGGTGTTGTGAATAGAGCGCCTGATGGTGCCAATCTTTAGAGATCAGATCTGGTATGCTGATGCCCCAGACCTCTTCGTACTCTATCGCCCAGGTTCGGAATTGCGGATCGTCTCGTTTGCAGTACTTAAACAGGGACTAGCAAACAGTAGAACTATCAGGCAGGATGACACACATAGAGAAAATACCCACCCAAAGCGCAGCACCCACTAGCACACGTAAAGTCAGAGATTCTAGCCAGGTCAAAATCAAGCAAGACCACATACTAATAACGCTGTTTCTTGCCCGGCCGCCCAGAGAGGACATGATCATGTCTAGTCGATTGAGGGCCCACTGCGGCTCTGTCTTTAGACCCCTCTGGCATTTTTGCCGAGCCTGTGGGTGAACAAGCCGAAAACAATCATCAGCGTCAGGGTGGACGTGTAGCAGATGTATTACGTACGATATTCAAAGCAAGCGCCACCGACGCATGGAGAACATGCATGCAGCAGAACGACCATGCTCCTGTGTTAGAGCTAGTCTCAAACATAGACAGTTGAACCTGAAGACTTTCTTCGGAGAATCGGAGGTGTTCAGGGAGGGAAGAAACCCACGACTACGAGGTGACACATGCAGCATAAGTCGACGATGACATGGCGAGGAAGTGGATACTTACGTCCAAAGCTTGCTCTAGTTCCAGCAAGGCGTTTAGTGGGTGGCAGGCGGGGTCGGTTTCTGTAAAGCATTTCAACAAGTAGCTCTTGATACACATAAGTGAACGTTTACCATTGAACGCATCCAGCAGGTGCTCCACCTTTGAATAAATCGAGCCTACGCGAATCAAGTGGCCAAATTCTGACGCATACTGAGTGCGAGGTGCGGGCAAATATAGATATTCTTGTTCGGGAGCAAATTAGCTAGTGTCCTACATCAAAATAATGCAATTTACCGGGTAAAGTCGAATGCACCGCCAATTCGAAGCTCGTTTCATCAACCGGTAATCGAAGCATAAGTTCATTGTCCTTGGCTGGTAGTGAGGTTTTGAAATATATGGCGGACGTAAGGTCTACGAAGTGGATGAGCCAGAAAATCCGTCGCACGCATTCGCGTTCAATAGAAGCGTGGATGAATTCGGGTGAGGGGACGGGCGTTAGTGTCGGAATGTCTGGCTTATGTACACCCAGGCCTTCCACAATTTGAAGTGCCAGATCTGGGATCGAACATCATCCCAATCAGTTTGCCCGGTGATAATTCGGGTGCGTAGCAGTGATGAAGGATTAGTGCGAGGCTGACGACATACCGTGGTATCGAGAGCTGGATGACGGTCTCGAAAGTACATCCTGGATTTGGAGAAGGCACAGTGCTTGCGCGGTAGCCAGATTAGGCTCACAAACGAGTCGTCCAGAAGTGTCGAACATTTTCGAAAGAGCTTCCTGAGCAAAGGGTTTTCCAGCATAACGAGCCGGAATTGTACGGATTCGCGATTGCTTTGATAATGGTGCGGCCAGGGCGCATAAGGCATGTAAAAGATATGAAGGGACACGATTATGGCTGAGAGCAGCTGAGAATGAGGGTTTATGGATGATTATTCGTATGGGATGGCAATGTGTGAAAAACACTGAGAAATACAAAATCAAAGGATAAATTGGAAAGATATAATGGGATGCATACGATTCACGAGTTCACGAGTGAGGGCATGATCAAGACCCACTGGACGATCAATAGGCATTGGGGAAGCTGGTGGGGGATCCATTAGAACAGAATCGGCTTGAGGGAATGATTTGCCGTGCTCTGGTCGGAATCTCTTTCGAGAGCTTTCATGATCAATAGCATGTTCTAAAGTGGTCTGCGAAGAAGAGGATGCAAGAGGGTAACTATTTGATATTAGGGGAGGATGAAGTACGGATTGGGAGAAGCGATCTGGGAATTGATTGTTGCAGAGGGCTTGGCGGGTGTCTGGCGATGGGTCAGGTCTATCTGCCTTGAAAGGTCTGGGAGCTGGCACCGGACGCCCTGAAGCATCTGTGTATGTGCATGTCTTTGAAGCAAAGTAACTGTGAATACTATTCAGCAAATAAGCATCAGAAATAAACCAGCAATCCTACCAGTTGCTGCATGGAGCTGAGGAATAGTTGGTGAAAAGACCCAGTTCTGGCGTGAGCAAATAACGCACCTGTTCCATCGCAGCGTCGCTTGCTTTTGTGACAAGCATCACAAGCCTGGCACAAACGGATTATGATGCGGTAGAGGCAAAGACGGGGCAGCAACACACTTTGGCAAGTCGCTTCCGTTTAGGACCTTTCATGAATGCAGCATCGAGCGGATTTTTATCGTAATCGAGGATGGGGTCGACTTGCGGACCAGGGACGTGTGGACTGTCTGAAAACGAGGGCTGGTTAGAGAGGCGTGGGGCATGGTAGGGACGGCGAGACGGCATTACGAGAGCGATCAAAGGGGTCCATGGGCGACGATGGGGGTGTGTTAGTCGACGGCAGGCACGGCGTCGAGGGGGACAGGGCGACGGTGGTGGTGGTTCGAGGATGAGAGTTGCAGATGCTATCAAGGCGACATCGGCGTGAAACGACGGTGATTTTGACAGAGAAAGTATATCTACCGCGCCACAAACAAGCACATGGCGGACGCACGCCGAAGACTCCGGTTGTTCCCGTCTCCGTGGGCTCGGACCGGCGGCATGTCAGGCCGCATGACCCAAATATCCTGCTCGCCGGTCGGCGTGCCCGCGGCTGCCTTCGGCATCGCTATCGATCAGTATTCTATCTCAGGGTCCAGCTTTCTCCACCGCCGCCGGTAACGTAACCAAACACTGATTGTTTATGCATTACATAATATTACTAATCAAACAGCCCGAAACCCATGTCGTCGTCAGATTCCTCCTAGACGGCCAGCCATTAGCCCGTAGTAGTTGAAATTCGTCATAAACGCACCTTTTCTTCGGGCTTTTCTTCAGGCTTTTCTTCGACAACATCTGGTGCCGCTGAACCTCCTGCCGCAGGGGCAGCACCGCCGCCACCACCACCGCCGCCAGATGGAACCTGAGAGAATTTAGTGACGACACTCATAACAAACCGTCTAGCACATACAGAGGCAAGCTTTGCTGAGCCCTCAGCAATCAACTGGAAGGGAGTCAACTAAGGTCATGACATTGCGTTTACGCAACATACAGCGTTGATGTCCTTGCCCTTGACCTCGGAAAAGAGTGCCTCCAGACGATCGTCATCAGCTTCAATGCCCACAGAGCCAAGCACCTTCTTGACGTCCGCGGCCGTCGGGTTAGCTTTACCGCCGGTTTGCAGGAGGAGGTATGCAGCAAGATGACGCATCTATTATTCCAGAGTGAGAATCCTGCAACCATACATGAGGTTGGAAAAACGCACTTTCAATGTGTTTTGCGTAGAGTACTGTGTAGTTCGAGTTTACGGCAGCCACAAATCACTGGAAGTCGGCAGTTCATGAACGAATGACAGCCAACATGAAAGACACACACATTTTAATCCTCGACGGGACGACCTGTGGATTCTATCCGAAAGTATTGCACAAGAATTGTTTCCACTGTTTTTGTCCTGTTGGTCCTGTACAGTACCACGTGCCCCTCTCAGCCACATCTTTCCTTCCACTCCTCGTGCATACCAGCCAAGGCAACCCCAATAAAAATGGTATGACATGCATGTTCATAATACTGTTAAAGATGGTATACTGAAATCGCAACACATAGGCTGATTCTTCCGTCACCGACCCTCAACTTGCCGCCGATCTTAAGAAGAAAAGAACTTTCCGCACATTTTCTTACCGCGGAGTCGAACTCGACAAGCTCCTGGACATGAGCAACGAGGAGGTGCGTCGTCCTTGGAGGAACTATCACATCCAACTAAACAAAGCTTGACCCATTGGTTAGTTTGTAGACGTACGTGTAACTGCCATTGAGCTGCAACCAAAGCCATTCCAACACATCTCCCCACAGCTCGTACATGCCCGTGTGCGCCGCAGGTTTGGACGCGGCATCAAACGTAAGCCAATGGGTCTCATCAAGAAACTACGTAAAGCAAAAAAAGAGGCACCGCCCAACGAGAAGCCTGCTGTCGTCAAGACGCACCTCCGTGACATGATTATCGTGCCAGAAATGATCGGGAGCGTCGTCGGCATTTACAACGGCAAGGTACGTTCTCATGCTACTCCTATTCCAAGCCCAGTATTAGCGCGATGGCGCTGAGCTGGTTGCGTGTTCTCTCTCAGGTCTTCAACTCTGTGGAGATCAAACCTGAAATGACCGGCCACTACCTTGGGGAATTTTCTTGTTCCTACCGGCCCGTCAAGCACGGTCGCCCAGGTGTACGTACTATCCGGCCCTCCGTCTTATCTCATATCTGATCCCTCCCTACTTCTAGATTGGTGCAACACACTGTAAGCCTCCATCCACTCCCCCCTCCCCACAGAAGTTTTCCAAGCTAACAATGCACTCCCTTTTCCCGTTGGCCTCTAGCATCGCGCTTGTACGTACCGGCCTGGGCTCCTGTGTTCGTTTGTCACTGATTCTTTACTACGCAGCATTCCCCTCAAGTAATATAACTTGGAACTCGGCGCCCATTTCTGTTTTTATGTTGTCTTTCACACGTCAAATGTCATGCACATTGAACATTCAATATTCAGCCCTTTCACACTGAGTAATCTCCGTGTGATATGAGATCCTTGGATCACTGCATATTCCCTTTCCTATTATCTTCCATTGCAATCTTCCGACTTGATTGAAAGTTTACTGATTCAATTCTCGCAAGATATTTGACTCTTTTTACGCTGTGCCCATTTGATACTGCAGATATCTCGGCGCTCCCGTCGGAGGAGTTAAACTTCTGTCAATGTCCCGTACTCAATCAAGCACATTCAGATCTCGCTCTCAGAATTCGCCGACGGTTATTACCGCCGTCATACACTATGGGTCCCAGATGTAGGCACTCTACCGAATAACGCTTCACTCTTGTCAAAACTTTCCAAGTACGGCTGATCTGGGGGTCAATGCGCTGGCAGGTTTGCCGCATCATAAATATATCGCCCCTCCATTCTCAACGTTGGATACTCATTTCTGTCCTACTTAGGGGCTAGTATTCGGTAGGTGAGTTTCGGTTGGTTGCGAACCCCTGCGTGGACCTTCCCCCCCTTCTCCTTCCCCGGAACTTTCTTTGTCGAAAATGTGTGCAGAACCACCGGGAATATTACACGATGCACCTCAAGCGGAAAAGAAGGACAGCGTTTCGTTTGATAACAGGACTAATACTAGTACTGGCGATGATGGCTCTCCCATTATATCACATTCGAGAGCGTCGTCGATATCTGAACGTGCTCCCGATCCATGTTGATCGAATGACGAGTGTACAATGTGTCCTCAGTGCGTCAAGTGTGCCAATATCTAAAATAAGTTATGTATCAGCCTTCTTCATTGCAGTCTTTACTCAATCATCGACAAGGAAAGCTCAGCTGTCAATGGCGTACATGATTATATTAGACAAGGACAGTGAGACTGGGTGAGTATGTATTCCTGATCATGAGATTGCAAGCGGGACTCGTTTCACTTGCAAGAGGGTACATGCATTTGGGTACCTTAGCTCGGAGGTCGTCTGCGTGTCCGCCAGCGTATGAACTGTGGGAAGGGTCCAGCTCGAGTGGAATCCTTCCAGGGCAACAATGCGAGCACAAAAAATTATTAGATGCCAGGCATGGCCAGTCGTACGATATCCATCTTTCATTGACAAGCTCATCCTTGAACTGCTTATCATATAAATTCTCTGGAAATGTTGAGGGTTGGGTCTGCTTGTCAAGATGCATAATTCAATGCAAGGGTATCATGAGTACTGCGAAGATATTCGTCCATGTCGTACAGATAAGTAAACGCCAGCATGGTAATACAAATTATGCGAAATCAAACAAAAAAGAGTGTGCAAAAAGAGGAGTAGAAAAAGTCAGCAATGGCAATGGCAATATATAGGTAACCAGTGAGTCTCTGTGTGTCTGCAACCACCGTCGAAAAGATATCATGTGCGTTGTCGAACAGCGGTTTGGGCTTGGTAACCGTTTGTAGGTGGTGGATGCGAGTGTTCACCACTTGGTCTTGATTGTACGTACGACGTTGGCCTCGATGAAACAGGAACACTGGAATTGATTGGTCTAGGCGTTACTGGCCAGTCATCCATGAGTGGAGTGCGAGCCGATTGTGACTGGGAGATTGGTGTGCCCTGCAACAACGTCAGCGAACTTGGTGCTGAATTTGGTGGTACAGGATGATGGAAGGGACGGGCGGTCCGTTCAGAAGGCAAAGTCATCAAGGAACGCTCAGGGTTGGTCGAGGTTAGTGGAGGAAGGCGAGTATTGTTATTCGACGCATTGACGGGCTGTGGGCGTCCATTGGTCTTCTTCAACCGCATATACGTGTCACATTTTTTCATGAACTCCTTCGAAGATAGCTCCATGCTAGAGGCGAAATACTCCTGGTCGTGAAGTATGGACAGGAACTCCTCTGGAACGGTGTGGAAATCATCCTGGTGTTCCAGTAACGTTGTTACCACCCTAATGGCTCCAAAGCTCTCGTCTCGTACGGCATCGCGGCCGCGCGAGTACAAAATACTTGGACAGATGACAGTCGCCAGATTCGAAAGGTCCATTTTACTTCCGGTTTCTTCGTCCATGTGTGCGAACGATGCGACCCATTTCAGGAAAACAAAGAGTACCTCCATTGTATCACGATGGCTCTTAGGCAGCATGAGACATGTCATGTGTAGCAATCGCAAGCGTTCCGCTTCCGTGGGAAGAGCTGAGAAAATCTTTTTTAGCATCAATGCTTGTTATCACTGAGGTGTGACTCACATTGTGATGCAATGAACAGTCGGTGAAGTTTAAAAGTTAAAAGTGGGTCAGGAAGGTCCCGGAGGAACTTTTTGAGTAACGCTGCAAGTTGAACTGGGTTATCCTGTGAGAGATCTACGGAAGATGGGTCACGGTCGATGGATTCTGTTAGGTCTTTAAGTCGTCTGATGTTGCCGTTCTTCCGGAAGATGCCTTCAATCGACATATCTATCGAACAAGATTAGAAGCCGTTGGTTAAAGTGCATAAGATTGAACTAACCCATCTGTCTCATTGCTGAAATAACATCATCAATGAAACTTGGTATTCTCAAATTCGCTAGCGTTGCCCCAAGTTGCGAATCGACCCCTTCTCTCTCCACAAGAAGCTCAAGTGGAACACCAAAAACCCCTGGAACACCAGTTGAGAAGGTTCGATCACAAGGATCGACAGATATCAATTCACCTTTTTTCTTGACATTGTTTTTGTTGTTCCCTGGCTTAAACAGCTGTTTCCAGAACCCACCCTTCTTTACCTCCAATAATTCCAATATTTCATCCAGATCGAACTGATCCTTTAGAGGAGACCGGTGCAGAGCAAGCACGGCTGAATGCTTTACGATTGCCAACTCCAGTGGACTGAGTTCTGCGATGTATGGAATCGAATTCTCCCGAGGGAGAGACCGTTGCTGTTCCCGAGCTTGGGCAACCTCCATCAGCTGAGGAATATCGGCCAATGTGATTCCATTATCCACTCCAGGTATGGGTGGTTCGTCTACCCCACTTCCTGGTGAATTGGGTAAACTGTCATCCACGATCATAACTTCCGCATTATTCCGCGAAAATGACGGCTGGAGAATGTGTTCTTGTTGGTTTATATCAATCTGTCTGAGCTGCTTCTCTTGAGCGAGCCGAGGTGTCACATATTGTTGCGGAGGAGATCGCCCCAGTAGTTGCGGACTTCGTCGCCCTTGAATCTGCTGAGCCTGCTGCCCTTGTGGAGCTTGGACAATCTGAGGGGCTGATCGGGGCGGCTGTGAAACTCCAAGTTCCTGAGACCGCTGAGCATGAAGTGCATCGGGATGTGCACTTCTGCCAGTAGGACTCTCGACGACGGTAGATCGTTTGGGTAGCCGAGCGGTTGCAGAAACCTTGCGATATAGATGAACCGACTTCATCGTCGTCATGATGTCGGCCGAGTTACGATAAAGATCAGGATCTGCTGGAGACTGCCCCAGACCAGGAGTAGTAGACGCAACTGTATTGGCTCTAGTAAGCAAAAATAAAAATTAGTCGAGACGACTTTCAACGTACTGGGAGACACAGGTACAACTCCCTGTTTCTTCAGGAGCAGATACAACCGGCGTAATGCAACATTCAGCAAATACGCATACTGCTCCAATCGGGACACGGTCTGGAAACCAGGTTTACAACCTTGATGCCCATGATCCACGCAAAAAATGACGGTTGGAGCTTCCCCATTATCCTTCACTTCGTGAAGAAACAAGTCAACGTTGGCTGGAGGTCGCCGGGCGGTCGAGATCTTCGGCCCCTCCTTCCCCTTCCCCTTCTCTATATCCTTGTTATCTTTATCCTCGATATCATTCTTCAGGGAAGAAGACGCAGCGGCCACCTTGCCACAAGTTACACATTGCACACAATGTGAATGCCATCTTTGATAAGTACCCAGCCTCACACAATCCTCCTCTACGGTTACATTGCATTTGACGCAAAGGTCTGATGGTGGGTTACTTGCCGATATTTTTACGACTCCTTCTCTGGGCGCATTGCTTGCGAAAGGCGATTCGCCTGCATTCTCCGGTGCTAGGCTCCTGAAACCGTATGTGACGCTCTGAGTACCAGTGTTGCCGATCTGAGTAGCCAGTAGCACACCACCGTTAACATTCTTGATTATTCGCCGGGCAGCAGGGTTGCCACCTTGAACAGCCAATAGGTGCAGTTTATCCAGAAATAAAGACATCGCTTCATGCACGCTCTGCTCCCTTTCCAACCGCAGTGCCCCGGTGAGAGCAATGCGGATGAGGATCTTCAAGTAATGGGCTAATCCCGTCACCAAAGCAAGAAGCTCCTGTGTCATGCCCATCCTCCGCTCTCCTGTTTCTTGGGTATGTGACAGTAAGGTAAACAAATCGACGGTTTTTCGGCAGAGCAGGCGGGCCTCGCGGACATGCGACATGCCTATGGCGAAACCCTCATTATCATAAATCCAACCAAGGTTCGACAGTAAATACCTTTCATGTTCAACCTTGCAAAATGATACTCAAGGTCGTCGATCGTCGCAAAAAGCACTTCCACATGTAGTATAAACTTTTCGGCCATCCTAATGGCCTCCAAGTACTGTCCATTGCTGACCTGTCGCAGCATGTCAGAGATACAGGCGGCACTTGACTCTTCGAATGCAGACAAGACACTGATGGGGATGTTCAGAAGAATACAAGCGACTAGAGTACAGTGCTCACGTCCAAATACGATACACTTGCTGTTCCATCTTGACTTGTTTTTCCTTCAAAGAGACATGTGTCTCCCGTTTCTCCAGGTCAACGTATGCCGGTTCCTCTGACTCAGTCAGCGAAGCGGAACTGGTCGGTCTCCTTGAGGAAACCCTAACATTCCAGAACTAACAGCATGTGTGAGAAGTTTGTTCTATTCCATTCTGTAGAATTAGACGTACTTTGTTGATCATGTAGCATTCAGGATGCCAACATTCATCACGCATGTTGCGATTGATCTCCACAAATTGCTTCAAAATTGCACTACTGCAGCCCGCGCACTTGGTGGCAAAACGAGTCGAATAATGAAAGTGACAATAAACATCACCCTCATGTTCATAATACGAATCTTGTGGGCCAAATAATGTGGGACAGAGAGAACACGTAAAATGCTCCACGTGGAATTTCTTGTCTGTGAGCGTGTCAAAGCAGTGAAGCCTGCTCCAGAAATATCACTCACTGCAAGCTGTAATATAACTGCCTCGCAAAGCCATGCCACATTTGGCGCAAATTAGGTTCAAACGGCGGAAATAGTCCCGTTCGCAAAGCGGATGTTGTTTGCCCTCGGACCCTTCGATGGGAAAAAATTTGGACGCAACGACATCGCCGCAATCCTGCAAAGTAGCCATTGAGTTGCGGGGTTTGAGGGGAGGGTTTACACAGACCATGCACTTGAAACAATTCAGGTGGAAAACGGTGCCGAGTGCACGCACGAAAGCCCCTTGCATAGGTTTTCCGCATGAATGACATGTTCTGCACGGTGACATGAATAGAGAGGTATTCATTAGCAGGATCCGATGGCTTGTTAAGAAAGCTCAAAAACTAACGCAGACGCCAAACTGGTGGAGGCCGCAGAAGGTGGAAGTCCGGGTGAGTGCGTTGAAGAGCCGGATCTGGTAGATGAACCACTCAGACGGCGACCAGAGGTGTCAGGATTTTCAGAATGAGGTTGATGGTGTTGTCTTGATCCTGTGGGCGTAGTGGGTCGAGTACTTGTTGAAAAAGCCGGCGAAGATCTCGGGGAAGATCCGGAAACACCAGTAGTATGAGAACTATAAGAGCTCCCGTGGTTAAGATCTTCGCTGCGGGCTTGGGGTATAGGATCATGGGCTGTGAGATTGCGATCAGACTTGGGAGCGTCGATGGTGGAGGCTCGTGTAGGGATGTTTGGTCGACTGGGTCCATGAGAGGAAGTTGCCGGGGGTACAGAGTGGGATCCTCTAGCATAGTGATTGGTCTTTTGGTCTCTAGGATCGGTTGGAAGTGCGGTGTCTGAGGCCTGTTTATTCTGCTGGATACTTGACCATGGCGACGGGACTCGGCCCTGGGAGTTGTTCATAAGTGCGATTGAGTTAGAGGCGCCAGGACTGGTTGGCGCAAGACGTTGGAAGGCAGGACGGATACAGTCCAATTCGGAGAACAAATCGCAACCCGAGTGTGACAAATCTCACAGGTTTCCAGCCCGTGACAGGTTGTGACAGCCATGGTCATAAGTCCGTTCTTCAACTTGAATTCGGGTTATCTTCGGGCGAGGGTCGAGGAGCGCATTTCGAGCGCACACGGAAACTTGACCGGATGATGTGGAGTAAGTGGAGACAATGGAAATGGGTATCGGCACGTTGCAGTGTGCTTAGTGCAAGCGTGGGATCATCCCGTTCCATGTCTTACATCCTACATTTGGTGGGTTTAACACTGCAGTACTGGCGGTAATATTCAGATTGTTCACGATGTCAATATCTGGATTGCTCAAGATCGAGGAAACATTTACGTGTAAAGCTAAGAATAAATAATACACAGCAAGGCAAACTTTTGTGTACAAGACTGAAAACACCCCACACCATTTAATAATACGTACCCCAAAAGTCCGTTCTGGCACCCATTTAACGTCCAAGTCAAGGTAGCGCAGAAGAAGAATCACTCACGTTGAACCAGGTGGAATGGGCCACATCTCATTCATATCGTTGTTCATAGCGCATGGGACCTTTGTTTCCCCGAACGGCGTTGCGAATAGAACGGACATCTGGTCGTAAAATAATTCGTCCATATAATCCAAGTTAACTGCTTCTGCGTTCAGTTCTGCGTTGGCCATCGATTCCGGAAAGCTACCGTCCGACGACGGCACGAAGAGAGAAGGGTCCCACGAACTTTCGACGGTATTCTGGCTCGAGAATTGGTCGTGCTCATATAACGGGAAGCTACCAAGCTGATGGCTTTTCATTGGTAGCTCGAACGGCGGAGGGAGTTCCTGTGGTAGTGTCTCTCTCGTCGGTGGGGACGTCGAAGCATATTTGGATGCCACTCGGCGTGAACCTGCCATGGGGCGGCGTTCCTCGATCGATGGGGAGGATGAGCTGGACAACAGTGTTCCCTGACTATCGGGACTATCGCTCTCATCTCGATCACGCTTGTTGCTAAATAGACTCGGTCGCGGCAATGGAAGATCTCCAACACAGGCAAGTTCGCAAAGAATATCCCTTCAAATAAGGGGTGTGAGTAGATATTATTGTGAGACCAATTTAGACATTTACCGACAACGGCCAGCACATTGCCATCTATACCATGAGTGTCAAAGGCGGGATTGCGTGATTGAGGAAATACTTACCTATCTTCAGCTGATTGGAAGTACTTCATGCATGTGTGAACATGTTCCATTCCCTTGATTCCATCAACTGCAAAGCCAGCTCGCTTTCCACCCCAGATATGGAAAAGCAATACGATGGCTGCAGTGAACACTGCCATCTAAATTGAACATTCGAGTAAGCCAATTCTTCACCTTTGCACTATTGCGACCGTACCTGAACTTGGGGTAAAGGTAACAAGTCTCGATGAGATAAATTTTCTACAATATGGCAACAGGAGCGCGCCGCATTGGTACAGATTGCGAGTGAAGGGAAGGAGAGAGGAGAAGGGTTACGCGATGTGGAAATGAATGGTCGATGAATTTGAATTTGAATGTAGTAGTAGCTCGCATAAAGGGTCGCCGATTGGTTGAAATAAATCGAGGTTTCTCGGTTGGGATCCCATCGAACTATAGAATGTCGATTAAAAGAACCAATGAGCATCTCCGTGGAATGAACGTACGGTGTTCAGGAACCGAATCCAACCATTGGTTCAGGGCAGAATCTAGCTCTGCCACGATCATTTCCTCTTGTCCTAAGAATCCATGCTTCTTACTCGCTTTGTGTGTGGAATACTGTCGGCATCATATGAGAGATCGACAAACTACTGGATAGAACAGAAGGCGTACGAGGGTGCGTAGGGCATAGCCCTGTATTTCGCTAAGCTTGAGGTAGGAATTAAAGCAAGCAACAACGGGAGGCTTGCCAGGTGGCTGCTTGAAAGCTTGTTCCGGATCTGGATGTTCCCAGTATTCATCATCACATTCTATTGGGAATTCAAGGTCGAAGCTTTCAAGAATCAAGTCAAATACAATAAACAAATAGGAACCCAATCGAACGCACTCCTCTTCCTGTATAGCACAAGGTCGTCCGAGGGCTGAGCTAGACGCCCTGTCGACGGTAACAAGATACCTGTGATTCAAAATGGGATGAACATCACAGTATTCCCGGAAAGAAAAATAACAAAGAAGGGAAGCTAACCAAAAGGCTCGTTTCCACATTTCATCTTCGACGGTGTATTTATGACCAGGGGGTTTGCGTCGGTGGGCTCCGACTTCTTGGGCCAGACGAATACCAATTCCTGTCAGTGTCCAGCAAGCCTGCGGCGCTGAGGAACCATACAAAAATTGCAAGCTTAGCTGAAGACATATCGATAAGAAAGTTCGGTGAACAGAGGGTAGAAAAACCCACACAGTAGAATTGCAACTCATACAAACCCGGCGTTTTCGTTAAAGATCTCCTTATAACCCGGACTTGATTATACCATTTCCAACCGCACGATTGCGTCGCCTCTACGCCGTCCAACAAGACTCGCCTGTCGTTGGAGTAACGAGATGCAACAGCGCAAACCAGTAAAACCGTGGCTCCAAACATGCTGTCGCGCAAGTGTAAACCGTCCACGACGGCTTTCTCAAATGTCGGACGATGCAAGAACGGCAGACTCCAATAGACACGAGTGAAGTATATGTCGATAAGGGCAGCCATCAAGTCAATATCCGGGTAGTTGAACTTGGGGAGTTCTGTTTCAAAAGTGTCATGTTCCCACTTGAAACAATATAGTGAGAACAATTACTCATACATAGATATCAAGGAAATACTGACGGGTCGAGGAATCCAAAATTCCCGTCTTTTAGTGCGAACAGGGGGTTCGTTCAATTCCTGACCAGCATATTCTTTCTTGCAATCCAATGCATCTTTAATTAGCATAAAATGGCTCGATTTCCCAAAAAAACCTCGTTCAACGGAATCGATCTTGATTCGACGCATGACATCCGTCAAGGCGACAAAATCTTGTCCCCCAGGATCGGAGTCGTTGTCCGGTGGCAGCCCACCCTGGAGGGCCAGAGTGGTTAAGGCTGATGTTTCGCTGGTATTTCGTGTTTGAGTCGCGTCTTTAAGGGAGAAATCGCCCAGTCGTCTATAATCCACGTCCGGGCAAAACTGCGGCAACTAGTAAGAATTTTTCTCAAGGACAAGACTTGATGCACCTTTTGTAACAATTTCTCCATATTGTCCAAACGGTTCTCGAGAGCCGCAACATATCTTTGCCTCCAGAGTTAGATAGAATAGAACTGGAGAGCAGAACGGATCAGACGTACTCCTTTGAATTGATACGCTTCTAAATATTAATCTGGTCTCAGCAAACAACTTTGAAATCGTTCTTGGTCATTCCATACCTTTACGGTTGCAGTGTATGAACAATCACAACCGCTGGCAATGCAATTGGAACATCGATCGCCAGATATTTGCGGTCCATCACCTAGATGAAATTATTAGTTAAATCTCGAACGATTTCTGCATGTTCGGGCTTACAGCCAACTAGATAATTAATATCAGCGGAGGAATATACAATATTAGAGGTGAGCGACCGCACTTTTCTTGCGTCGACAAACATCACACGCCCTCTTCGTCTTCCTTTTCTTCGAAGACTGGATTTCTGGATCATCGAATGGCATGGTTCCAAGACAAGCGCAGTTTTCGCACTGCCGTTTTTGTGCACAGACATCGGTGCCTTTGAAGGCAGTACTCTATCATACAGCCCACGTGGTCATTCAAATTGAAGCCGCCTAGCAACGTCAGCTCACCGGCTTTGATGTCAGTCGTCATCGTATTACCTTTCGGCGGCTTTGTCTTCATGGCTCGCCGACCACATTCATCACCTCGGCTCTGCGACGCACCATAAAAGCGTTCGACATGTCGATGTCTGACACCAAACATGCACAGTTACCCGTACTTTCACCGCTACTATCATCGTCGTCCCTCTCGCATCCTGTGGTTCGTCTTTGGCGCCGTTACAGCAACGGTGTTCATTAGACACCACCAGATGCATTCCGATGGGCAACGTATGGGATTTTGCCGCCGTGCATCCATCCAAACGCCTCCCAGCTTCCAGCCTCCTTTCGGAGAGCCACAGCAATGGGAGGAAGACAAGGCTCACTTGACGGCCTTGACCCGACAAGCTGGTGACACTGTGAGTGTCTTTCCTTTCTGCCTGGAGTTCACAGCTTACACTTTTTATTAAGATGAGTGAAGTGTCTGAAGCGACTCTTGACACTCTTCTGCATACTTTAACGTCACTCAAAGCCGTATGTAAAGTCTTCTTTTGCGGAGCCCCATACTCACCTTTCTCCAACTCCAGAAATTTGCGGAACATCGTGCTGGACGCGAGCAACCTCCTGACGGGAAGCCTGAGAAAGACAAATATCGGCCCCCTCGCTACGTCTGATTTAGTGACCTCATCGAACACCTCTGGACGATTTCGAATACATCAATTTCGTTGCATATAGTTCAATTTGTGTGTTTATACATTTTTGGACATCCGCTCCAGCATCCTATACCTACCAGCACATAATGAAGACCAACCAATCCTAGAAGTGACGGAATATCAAACAGCCCCGTCCACCGTTGAGATGGGCACTGGTGGTACTTCCGTCTTCTGCCCACCTCGTACCCTCTGGACGTAAGCGGGCGCCTTCGGGTCAAGCATGCCTTGCCCTTCCGCTGCGGAACCTCCAAATGTGAGCAAATCGCCAAGCCTAATAGAGGGCTACCACGAAGGAGCTGGGGAAGAACAAAAAACGTACGGGTTGCATACCAAAAGTAAACGATAAGTCCCACGATGACAACCACATACGAAACGAAGTATAGCCAGTACGGCGAAAAATGCTAAGATTCGGTATATCGTATCAGTCGTATATGCGTCACTATGTTCCACTGAATACGCACATAGAGGAACAGCCCTACAGAACAGAGCAGTAAGTGATTAGACTTCGGTGAATTGTAAGCTTGCGAAGAGGCACACCGAACAGGAGTCCATAAAAATCACTCGACAACAGGCTAAGGTTGAAGTATACAGAGGAGGCCAGCCGGTATAAAATTGGGGCGACCGTATACAAGATAACCATAGCTAAACAACCCCGTTAGAGTGATGAGAAGCATCATGAGCCGAAATTAAACGAACAGCTGGTGTACGCTACTAGCATACCAACTAGAATCAAATATGACATTGTGAACGTGATATTGAAGCCACGATCAGATTAACTGCACTAACTGTTGAAGCCACTCCACGTTGAAGTCTTCATGCCTTTATATTCCAGAATGGCGGCTTGGACCCCATTGATCAGTGTCCCCCACATTCCCAATTGGCCCACCACCTATTCAGTAGGTCAGCAGAGCCTGGTGCCTACACGGAATAACCATACTTCATAAAGTGGAGACTTCCTCACAAAGAACTCCTCGGAGGCGTTTGCTAAACGACAGCATTTAACACGGCCTCGGATAGGTCGGAATCACAAACTTACAGATTCCATAAAGGGTTGCTCCGGCAATCATAAACACATCTCCTTTGGCCTTATCCAGCGCCGGAAAGTTCTTGTCTGTTACCAAGTCCGATACCACGAGCAAGACAAGACCGACGATACAAATGCCTATTCCCTGAAGAGGCTTGTGGGTTGAAAGAACAGATTAATAAATTGAGATGAACCGACCAGTACTTGAGTCCAACGATACTTTGTCCCCATATAAACCCAACACAAACCAAAGCACACAGGAATTGCCCATCTGATATACGGTCAGAACAATTCTCTGAATTGCTTATGGAAAGAGCAGGGGCTTACGCATCGAGAAGCATACATGACAACAAGTTGGTGAATTGGTAAGCCTTCACCGCAGACAGTGAGTTATATAGACTTGATCGGAGAAAATGGATTAACCTTAACAACGAGGAAATTTCCTTCGACATCGCATAGTGCCAGCAAAAAGTCTAGAAAAGGAATCAGGGCTGGAAAGCTGCCGGATGACGGTAAGGACTACATTTCCAGCCGTCTCGTATGACCATGTTGCTCCACCCCTTAAGTCCATCTGGGTCGTAAAGATTATGCGTGAGGTGTTGAGAGACTAAAACACGGCCACTGACATTGGTATATCGTGTACGGCGTGTAAATTATGAAGATCGCAAAATACCTTGATGCAGTAATTAGTGTCTATTGCATAAAAGTCAAAGTCGTACTAACAAAAAAAATGTCTGTGTAGTCGGCAATGCCCAGTTCTTCATAGACAACTCTGTAGTTGTGATATTCGTGCAGGTTATGCACAACGAGACGACCTGCCCGGCTAAGAGAGAAAGTACGAAACGACGGGTCCAAAGACTTATGAACCTTGCTTTGAAACTACGTGCAAATGCACCGAGAGAACTATAGTCGATCGGAGGACGTTTCGGTAACAACGTAGCTTCAGCGGTCACAAATGGCGAGCCGTTGACATCCTTGGTTTCCTCCTTAATAGACAGAGACATGGGAGAAAAGGACAAAGCCTGAGAGAAAAGCCTGGCTGTTGTGGGAGTTCCAGAGTAATCACTGGGAGGAGACTTCACGTGTTATGTCGAGCCCTGCGAGATCATAATCGATTGATCGATTGATGGATACTATGCAGCTCCCTTGAGGTAACTTACCTTGGCTCTGGAGAAGCCGGAAGTTTAACTCGGGTAAACTGTAAAGTGTCCGAGAGCCTGATCGAGCATTCAAGGAACCGGACGGGAAAACTGTATGTACAGTATTCCCATTTGTAGGAAAGTGTATTCACGCGGCCATTAAATAGAACGGTTAGTCTCGGGCCTACTAGACTTTAACCGAGTAAGAAGTTCCTGGACGTTCAAATTCGTGAGTCCGGTGACGAAGTATGTTGGAGCGTTTCGAGACACATTCCAACGGAGTCCAACCTACTCCAACCAATAAGTTCCTGCCCCTCAAGTTGCCCATTCCGCCCCCTCATCTACGCATTCCTCGTCAATAGCGCACCGACGTTACGATGACGCGGATGTCTAAGTAGGCATTTCGACGATTTGGCCGTGTGGCCACGACGAACACGGTCTTGGCAGGTGCTTTAATAATATCGTCGAAGTGAATAGAAATCCTTTGCGGCGAAGTAGAACGATCGGGAACCCAAGTTGCCATGTTTAACTTGCCCAGCTCAGCAAAAATGGCCGATTTGGCGCGCAAGTAGAGTTATCCAGAAGTATCTCAATGTTATATAATATTTTGAATGAGATCATGTCGGAAGCAGATTTGGTGGGCCTTATGCTACTGCACTTGTAAATTATTTATAAAAAAATGATGACACTCCCTCAAATCACTGAATGCCATGGCCATGGTGTTATAATAATGTTCACAGCAGAAGTGGTGGGAATGAAATTTAATGAAAGACGAATCGGACCTGCCAAATTGGCCATTTTTGCCGAGCTGGACTCGGCAACCTTCTGCACAAAAATGTCTGCAGCTACATTTGCGCCAAGGGTTCAGCTGCCAAAGGGGGCAGAACTACCCCCTGACTTTCAACTTCCATCCCTGCAATCTGTGAAGGAGGATATCGCAATGTGTGAGTTTTGGAGATTTATTCCGTCCCTTCGACTAAATGAGCGATTAGTCCAGATTCTGAAATCTACTGGTTCACTTGACTTGAACGTTGCTGCTGTCGTTACAAGTGAATCGGGTGCAAGCCCACCTATTCAACTGACTGAACCTCTTTTCTACTACATTCGCCTACCGAATCTCTTCAAGTGGACTTTCTTTGTTCACGACCAAGATAGTCAGTCTTACCTTGATCTAATGCAATTTGGAACTTATACTAGTGCAACATCTTTGTACATCAGTCCCTGGCGACCTTCTTGAAGACTGCATTTTCACCATGAAAATGTTTCTTCGTGTTTTGCAAGAGACATCCGAATCAGTTCTGCGTAATGTAGGCCACTATTGTCTAAACCAAGAACCTAATCTTGCCAAATATTTCATGGTCAAACCCAGTGCTCCATGATTGTAAATTCAGTTCAACTGAATCGTCTGTACACAGCTTTCCATGACGCGCTCCAAGCTAGCCCAGTGCCTCTTGTAGGTACTTCATGTTGAACCGGTCTATTTCCGAAAAGCTTTACTTTCTAACAGGAGCCCTCTGATTGATCGTCCAGCTGAAGCCATTCCCTACATTAAAGCATCTGTTGAAGAAGACTCCCGACGTACTGCTGAAGTCGGAAAAGTGCTCTGGATGGAAAACCCGTATGTCCCTTATTGCGGTTCATCTGAACTTACCATGTTATTTAATCGGTGTAGGTTCCTTTTTCTGACTTACGGGGAAGCCCTTACTCTAGCTGGTGTGCACAACGAAGAGGCAAGAGTCATTTTAGAGCGAGCACTTGAAGGCTTTGGTGATTGCGCTCTCGAATTCAGCTCCATGATCTCTCCTTTGTGTAGAGCACACATTCACTTGGCACGAGTGCTCCGCCAAATGGGGGATGATCCAAAATCTCAGAAATTGTAAGATGTTTATATTTTCCACCAAACAACTGACTAGCTTTCAGTCATGAGGAATGGGCCATCAAGTTTCTTCGCAAGAATCCTCAGTCGATCCCACAAGAAAAACTTGAACAACTGATGCGCCAGCCCGAGTGCCCTATACTCACTGCTCTTGGTGGGCAAAAGTGGATCAAGGAGCGCAAGGAGACATTCAGAACAGACGAACGTCATGCGAAGAAATGTCGTCAATGCGGGAGTCGTGAGCCATTCAAGAAGCTCTTCATCTGTGCAGGATGCAAGTATATATGGTATTGGTGAAGGAAACTTTGTTCTTCTACCAACGAAACCTGACAATTAGGTATGCTCCTTTTCAGCTCAAAAGAATGCCAAAAAGTGAGCTGGAAGGTGCACAAGTAAGCATAGGCGATTATTTTCCATTAAGGGCCAGCTCACAATAAGCACCATTTTTCAGAGTTTTTTGCCGGCAAGTGGATAATTGTGACTTTAATATCATGTCCATACTAATCTTCTTTCGCAGTGAGATGGCTGCGGATCTCGAGCGAGTTGAAACCATGAGACGAGTCGACCAGGAAGCTGCGCAGTGCTATGCTGATTGGATTAAGTGGCGGTCAGGTTCTCGTGGCGCCAACCCATTTGCTCCCGCCCATGCGCTTGGCCTCCATCGTGACCCCTCCCGAGGACGAACACACATCATGTTCTGCACGGTCAGGTACACTCCCCGTGTCTCGAAGGATCTGAAGTACAAATTCCAATTCGACTCTTGTGGTGTTTTTCGAATATCTGATGTCCTCCCTGAGATTGAAGCCGCAATGCGTCTGAATAAGGGGGAGGCACAGGAGTACGTTCAAGGACTGCTGGAAGATATGCATGTTTCGGATCGTGGTGAATATGCGCCGATGTTACTTCTGATGATGGGTAAAAAGGTGTCCACGTTTTTAAGTAACGGTATGTCGTCTTTGCTTTTCGCTCAAAATATGCCCTCCATCTACCTTTTTTTATTGGGGGTTGCAGCAGCAGTTGCGTTAGATCGCCTCCGCATGATACCTCACAATCCTCAATGGCGCGAGACGATGAACAAGGGCCTTCCACCGACTAGAATGCAATTAAGGAGAGGGGCGATTAAAGATGCAGAACATGTCTTCTAGTGTAATATCTTCGTCAAACGCGATTACCAGTTCTTCTGCTGCTGCCGCAAAAGCCTCCACGACAAGAAACCACCATAATCGTGACAGCCACCTGGAGTATGTAGGATCGCATGTGAGAACGCATAGATTCATCATATTCACCCTTCATCACACTCATCGGTCCCACCACCGATCTAATCGATTCAGAACCAGGATGATGTGTCGGTGTAACGCTGGGAGGAGCACACTTTTAGTGATCCTTTCGGCACTTGGTTTCAAAGGGCATATACCAAGATGATTGCCAATCTCCACCGATGCTGCCTGGTCATTCCAGGGATTAGTCGTACAGCCCCACAGCGGGTTACGGCACTCAAATGAAAGCACAGTCTGTCAGAATTATTAATAATCTGAAATTTGTCCCGCAGGTGACATGAAATACTGCTAGCCACAAAACTGTGTAACAAGCTGCAAGAACGGGAGTTGAGCATGGAAGAGTTCATATCCTGGGTACGTGCATCAGAATCCTGTGCACTAGGTTTGTTCGCAAGCCTAAGCTCATGTCAGCACCCTCGACTGCGCTCAGAGAGTCAGCAGCAAGAAGGTTGATCATCATACACACGTAAGTCTTTAAAACTGAATCGATGGGTACCCCACGAAGAGGATCTCATATCCGCCCTGTGAAAGCAAGTTCTTTGTCGAGTTCCGTGGCTTGGGTTTGACTTAGCGGTGCTTCTAAAACATTATTGTGGGCTTGCCCGCTGAACAACAGATTGACCTTCGCATTACACTCTGAGCAGAAAGCTGTAAGCCTCGAGAACTTCTGATCTATTTTAGCATTATGCCATTACCGCGAGCGAGAGTAGGGTGGCAGACGCTTGCTCCGTGGTTAAACTTGCGTTGGTCCTCAGTCGCTCAGAAGTTTACAGAATGCTCAAATTCAAAACAGACGCGAAGGCGATGTCTTGTCAGTAATTTTCCAGTCAGCAATTTATCGAAGCCGATATATACATAACAAAATGGCGGTTTTCAGCTCGAGAAATAACTCAAATCATGCGGCAGGCAAAGGGGGTGGCGCATCAGGTTGTGGGGCGAAGATGAGATGAAGTGGAGGAGTAGTCTGGCTGTCCTCGCTCAACAGTGTTGCAATAATCGACCGTCCAGCGAACGAACGACCAGCCAAATTTTTGAGAGCGGCAGATGCACTGGCTGCATTCTCAAACTTGACGTAGACTCGTCCCACGCCTGCAGCTTCATCGGCACGAATAGCATCTTGAGCAGCCTGTTGACCACCCTCTCCGGGTGCCCACTTCGACTTGTCCTTTTTCACAGGCCGAGGAATTCGCAAATCCTCAACACGGCCGAAGTTGGAGCATTCCTCTGTCACGTCCTCATACAATTCTCCGTATTCCCGGTCGTCCGTAAGGTCATCAGGCGTAACCATATTCAGCATTAGAAGGATGCGAGCATCCGAGGTTGAGGTTTCACCAGCTGGCATAATTGGGCGGGGAATTTCGGGGAACTGGTCGTACGGTAAATTTGGAATCATTCCGGGCGTTCCAGGTTTAGCACCGACAGACGCCCGCTGCACGACAAGGAAACGATCACCGAGTTCCATCCCGTTGAGGCTCTGAATGGCGACGTCAGTGACGGCTGTATCGACGTATTCAAAAAACGCAAAGCCCTGGGATGGACGGTGAGAAATCAGATGGTTTGATTACATGTACAGATGTCTATCCGTACCTTAGATGGACCGTTGCCGTTTTCGCGGACAAGATTGAAAGCTTTGAGTTCGCCAAAACTTTTGAGCAACTCCATGACCTGTTCTTCATTTAGGTAAGTCGGCAGACCGCCAACAAAAATTTTATTGATGGAATCGGGAACATTGGTTGAAACCACGCCAGGAACATGGATACTGGGAGCCGACATGTCGATGCCTCCGTAATCCTTTGGACGACGAATCTTCAGAGGCCCGTTGATGAAAATGATGCCATCGAAAGCCATGGCTGCTGTAGCATCCTCTGCGCTTCGGAACTAAGAAAAATTGCTCAGTAAACCGCGAGATAGATTTGTGAATGTAAATTACTTCAACGAATGCATAGTTTTTTTCATAGTTGCATTGCACAGCTAAAACAGGATTGCCCGGAGCGCCCGTACCAATGCTCATTTCAATCATCTTGCTGTTGAAGAAATCAGCGAGGTTCTGTTCGTTGACGTCCGGAGTTATGCTGCCAATATACAGACGACGAGATTGCCGAGATAAATTAGGGTTGCCACCAATACCCATGCCAAAGCTTTGGACGGGAAGAGGAGGAGGCAAGCCTGCAATCCCTAAAATCGGTGGAACTTGAGTTCGATTAGCTCCAGGCAGATTAAAGAGACCTATAAACTCAGTAAGTAAACTTCCAAATTAATCTGAACGAAAAAACGAACCTGTTTGTTTGGCTTGCATAGCTGTGTACTGTTCATAGCCGGGAGCGTGGACATCCCAACCTGAAGCTTTCCTCCGTCTTTGCGATAAGGGGACCGCGCCTTCCGGGGTAGGCGACCTTCTTTCTGGTGTGCCTAAGCCATCTCTA
Source organism: Hygrocybe coccinea (assembly GCA_963555575.2). Classification (NCBI taxonomy): domain Eukaryota; kingdom Fungi; phylum Basidiomycota; class Agaricomycetes; order Agaricales; family Hygrophoraceae; genus Hygrocybe; species Hygrocybe coccinea. The sequence goes on along the minus strand of OY741993.2, from coordinate 1,084,959 downwards.
CCTTTTCCACGGCCGCGACGGTCACCACCTGCACGAGCTGGGGAGTCCACGTCCTCGCGGGGGACACGGATGGGGGGCCGAAATCCAGAGTCTTCTTCGCGTGGGACTCGGTGATCCCGACGACGTTCTTCTTCGTAAGGAGGACGTTTTAAATGATCATCGAAGTCTCGAGAACTGCGACTGTATCTGTCTCGGGGCCTGTCGTCTCCTCGCCTGCTTCCGCCGTAGCGGTCCCTGTAGCCGTCTCTGTCTGCTCTGTGCTCTCTGTCACGATGGCCGCCATCACGATCCCTATCATCGTGTCTTGAGGAGCGATGTCGCTCGTCGCGATAACCACGGTCTGCAAAAAGAAAGAAAACCGTAACCAGTGAGCAACTTGTGACTGCTGTAGTCAGCAGTTCGGCGGCGAGAGCGATATCCGAGAGGGAAGCTAGCTATAGAACAACATGGTGCACAAAAAAAATGCACCATGAGCTTATGGATTTGGGCAGGGAAAAAGGACGGGTACGGAGAGGAAATATTACCTCTGTCGTCCTTTGCCCCGGGCATAAAAGAATCAACTTTTTTCATGCCTAACGAAAATGTCAAGAAAGATAGAAAATGGGACTTTGGACTCACCAAAGTCGTCCATGGTTCAGGTCAAGGAGGCAGTGAAATTCTTTGGAACTCCGAAGTCGGCTGCGCAGTGCGGCGGATAAGGCACAGTCAGCGCGTCTCCACCGTCGACCATGTCCACAGAACTCCCGTACGCAGCTGATGCCGAAGTCTCGCTCTCCTATGACGAGCTTGAAGTTTGTATCTTTCCCTTGTATATCTCCTGGAAGACCTGTTCGTTAAACAATTGGCTTCCAGGTATTAAGACTGCAATACCAGAAGGAACAGGCTCAAACACACATTACAGTTCAAACAAAGTTCAACTATGCATGGGGATTGGTCAAGAGTCCAATGAGAGAACATCAAGTAGAAGGCGTGCGGTTACTGCAAGGTGCGATTCGATGATTACCTTTCGCTCCTTCCTAACCTCCTGTTTATCGCCAGAAATATACCGGTCAGAACCTGGACGTCGCAGAGAGTGCCTGTATTACCTAGCTCTTGGTCATTACAAGATGGGCAATTATGATGAGGCCAAAAAGTTCAACGGTGCGGACATCGTTCATTTATGGCTTAAATTTATCAATCCGCCATGGAATAGCCCTACTCATCGACAAAGAGCCGACTAATATGCAAGCTCAAAGTCTGTCAACATTGATCGACAAGGCCGTCGCACGAGGTACGTTACCTTTGTTTGCTTTGATAACGTACTAACCAATTCCGCTACGTGACAGAAGGATACATAGGAATGGCACTCGCAGGGGGGGTGGCAGCCGTCGGCACAATCATCCTTGCAGGTCTTATACGGCGAGCAACTCGCAAATAATCAACCTTTGCGCTAACCCGACGACAATCTTATATACGACTACCCGTCGCTCCTCCTGAACACGGACGCTTTGTCGAAAACTTGAAACATCCTCATGGTATTCTGCAATGACAATTAATGTAAACCTTATGATAAACTGGACTTCTTTTACGCAAGACAGGACCAGCTAGGTTCATGTTTCCAATCTTAGGAATAGCTGCGCCTCTTGCAGCTCCAGCACATAAATAAAGTAAACCAGTGTGACGACAGATTTTGATACATAGCAGGTAAGTAAATACATAAGTGAGACATGACCCACATAAAGCCTGTCCATGTAATATCGAGCATGTATTGTGGAATATTAGATGAACATGTGGATCCAGATGCAATGCAAGATGCTATTAATGGTTGTGTGTGGACAAAAGTGTTCGCGTGATGGAGCTTTCGCTTCATGTTGGGAGGAAGACGGCTGGGATTTGCCAAGATTATTCAGGGGTGGTAGTCAAAGGAACGAAAAAAGTGCTTTACCAGCTTGTGCATACATCTCCTCTTGGGTCAGCTGCAATCACTTGCAACGCGTAAATGGTATGCAGGAAAAGTAGAGCAGCAGGGTGCACCTTGAAGCCGACAATTCCAATAATCACAAATCCGACGAGTACAGTGATCTCAAAAAGTATCCATATTGCCGCCCATACTATAGAAGTCAATCGATGGTCGAAGGTTCGCAAACTAGTTAGAGGACTTACCATGAGGTCTCACACTGGGATAGAGAAGCGAAAATTGAGTAGCGTCGGAATCATTCGCTTTGTGGAAGAATTTGTCATCTGAGATGTCCCCTTAAATAAAGTCTTAAACGTTGAGTGATGTCAAGTAAGACCTTGCTACCCACAGACAACGTAGAAGATACTGCAACCGAAATCAGATTTCACGATCCAAGGGGAGGAGCGATGTTATATTCACATACTTCATCACGCCCACCAAGAGACAATACCACCGTAATGCCTGCCTAAAAAATGGAGTCAAAAAAGTAAAGACCAACAGAATCAAGAACGTAATGCCAACGCGTGATCGATGAACCAGAAGCCGATGAGTAATCCCTCGTAAAGAACCGTGAGCAGTATGGTCCTGCAAGTCCGCATGTAAGATTTTGGTACATGATCTTGGATAGTGGTCATCAAACTCACAGCTTGTCCCGTACCAAAACCAATGGAGTAACCATGCCTATGCCTAGCACAAAACTCATGACTTTGGCGACCAAGGTGTCCCAGCCGGCAAGAATGAACAACGCTCCCATCAGAGTTGAGCCAATATATCCTGCAGAGAGCGTCAAAGTAGGATTCCCGCCTTGCACAATAGTGGCACCGCCTAGGTTTGGATCGATCGTCACCTTCAATACTGTGCCACCGGTCATGATCGCCTGAGCAGTTCCATAAAACAAATATATATACATAATTAGAACAACGACGCACTGCAGCTATGTGACATAGCTCATGCCAGCCAATACTAAATAGTTTCAGTGGATTGATGAGGTTCCTTGCTCCCGGCACGTTCCAGACCCCAAAGATAATCACTGCGTATACAAGAATCTGCACAGATCCTGTTAAAGATTTTGCAACTTCTGCAATCAGAACAAAAGCCGTACAACATAAAGCACAACCAGCTATAAAACAAAAAAGGCATGAATCAAAACCAAAACTCCTCGTCCTGCAAATAGACAACATACCTGGTCACGACCGGGTGTAAGTGGATTTGGTGTGGGTGTCGTTGTTTGTTTTGGTGCTACTGGAGGTCGACTTATTGTTGCCATGGAAGGGTGAGCAGTACAGTAGTAAGTGTCGGTTCAAGTGAGCCGGTTGTCCAATGTGTGTGTCAATGTGTTCCAACCCAAGAATTATAAATAACGTTGGAAGTTCTCTTTTGCACACGCCTTCCTCTGATGGCTTGCTGTGAGCGTTAAGGTGGCCTCGTGCGGTCCTCAAGGTTCCGCTGTGAACGACGGCTTGTGACTATGAACCTGTATTTGGAATAACCTTGTGGGAAAAACGCGTGATCACGTGTATTTGACGCGTTCGGAGTCTGAAGAAGTGCTATAAATTGACAGTTTGAGACTCGGGTTGTCAAAATCGGCCTCTGCACCAACCACCAACCCTTGAATTTTTTTTCGATATACGCGCTTACCTTACAATGGTATGTGGTGCTTGATGTACACGAATCATCCTTGTATTGACAAGTGCTTCTAGGTTGGAAAAGGGAAAGCGTCTGTATATCTTCCTCTGTTGCGTGACTGCTAAAATGACTTCTCATCTAGTGGCAAGTCTGCCTCGGGAAAAACGGATGGTGAATCAAAAAACTTGACGCGTTCTGCTCGCGCCGGTCTCCAATTCCCCGTGGGTCGTATCCATCGTCTCCTCAGGAAGGGCAACTATGCTCCACGTATCGGTGCTGGAGCGCCTGGTACGCCATCGAGTCACCCCAGGAGGATTTTATTCATTATTTTCCCCCCAGTTTATCTCGCGGCTGTCCTCGAATATCTCACTGCTGAGATCCTTGAACTAGCGGGGAATGCATGCCGGGACAACAAGAAACGTCGTATTATTCCTCGGCACTTGCAACTGGCCATTCGCAACGATGAAGAGTATGTCTCAGTTGCTTCTTCGCTGGTTTATGTCTGACACCCCACCTCCCAGACTACATAAACTTTTGGGTAATGTGATTATCAGCCAAGGAGGTGTTGTACCATTTATTCAGCCTGAACTGCTCCCGACAAAATCGAATAAGGGGAGGAAAGACGGTGCCTCTCAAGAAGTTTAATTATTATTTTTTTGCCTCGGCCGATATTCTTTGCTATATTTTAATGTACTCATCTGTATTTACCAATGCTCAGTGAAGTGGTCATGGCTCATGACCGATAAATGACTATGCAATGAATTACTCTAGTGGTGGTCGGTTCCCCGCAACCATCCCAGTCCGCCCAGAACTAGCATACATGATCTCTGATGTTGGCAATTCAGGAGCCGTATAATCCCCCTCTGCACCACTCTGGAATATGTCGCCGTTTCCTGGAGGAAAGGTCGATGTCGGCAAATGCATAAGATCCTTTGGCGTTCGCGTCAGGTAGACACGAAGCAAGGCATCTTCCGCGGCCTTTGTAAAGTCATAAGATGAAAAGAACAGGTTAATGGGGCAAAACTTACTCGGAACTCAGCCATTTTGAGTGATGAGCCGAAACCCTCCCCGAGTTGGTCTGGACCAGAGTATATACCGACTACGAACACCGGCGAGTTGGAGAATCGTCCAGTCTCTTTCAGTAACCTGCCGGAAACAAAAACTTAGCAAACACGGTATATAGCACGGGCCAACGATACGAACCGGGATTTTGGCCTTTCACGATTAAACTTGTCGACCATTTCTGCCAAAGCTTTTTTGGGATCGCGGAACTTGATCATACCACGCAGATCAATCTCGCGAGAGAAAAAGAGTGAGTGAGCGAATTTGCGGGCGGCGAAGAGAGAGCGGTTTTGGTAGATGAGGGCTGTTATTGCACGAGGTACGGAAGCGAGGGCGTCTGTGTGAAGGACAGCAGGGCTTGTTGGTGTATTCGGCTAACACAAAATCAACTTGTCAGCTAAACGTAAGTTTAGGTACATTTTATGGGTGGTCCTATACGCACTGTTCGGTGCCACCGTAAAAGCGATGAAGCACCCATTTCCTGGGCGATGCTAGCGCAAGTGAAAGGACCGACGTGCGCGCTAACAGCTGCCTTGAGAACTCGTGTTGGCAAGTATGGATATGAAGCATGCAGGTGCTCCGAGGCGAACAAGCCCAGCAACGCATTCCCTACTGTGGCAAGCTGCACATTGGATTTAAGCGTTGGGTCTCGTGGGTTGTGGGCGTTGTGCAAAGAGATGAATGAAGGGTGGGTACAGGCCTGTTGGATGACTTCGGTCGAAGTCAAAACGGAAGACAGGCCTATTCGAGAGGCAAATGCGCTTAGTGCTGACGGCGGTTGCGGTTGCAGTGAAGCCCATGTTGTTGGAGAGAAATATTGTGGTCGTGAGCCTTCCACTGGGGGCTTGAAAAGAGATTCTTTCGGCGGGAATTTTTGGAGGTGAGCAATGGACACGGACGTTAGCTTTGCTGCCGTAGATACGATTTTTTTTTGAGCCTGCCCCATACTTGCGATTGCCAGTGTCCGCCAGTGGGCGCGGAGACAGTGAAGGGGATTCGGCAATATCCGACCAGCAATTTTCACTGCCAGTACCCTGACCACAGCGACGATTAGTACGACGAGCAGCTCTTACGGAAAACGTTGGAGACTCGGCCAAACGTGGGACAACCGCATAGCTTTAAACGTTGCCAAAAGTGCTGATAACACGCTGGTAGCAGCCCTTCAAGGGCTTGAACACCTACAGCCACTCGCGGCAGTTCCTCAAAATTTGAACCACAACAATCACCAATGGCGGTCTTGTCACTACCTTTATCGTTCAACAACTCCTTTTGGTCGCAGGACTACAGGAAAGGTCTCGAGGTCTTATTTGCGAAACTCGAACAGGTCTGTGTCTTGACTTGTCTTCGTGCACGTAGCTCAAAAAATTGTTAGGGTGTGGCAGAAAACGACGAAATCGTTGCATTCATCACGGTAACTCATTTTATCAGCAGGTTTATTCCAACATTGATCGTATATTTGGAAGGCGCGCGCAGTAGCGGAAGGGCAGTTGGCATCTTCACTCTTGAATCCTGTCGTTCCTGAGTTTCCCGGTGCGTCACTTTTGCCTGACAAATTGCTTTCGTTGACACGAGCATTTCAGGCACTGGTTTCAACGCCGACGATGGCGCATCAATGCTTGTCACATTCCGTGGTCTGCAATCAGAATCCCTCACGCAGGGTAAAGTCCATATGTCTATCGCCCAGGAGTTGAAGACACTAGTTGCCGATCCGTTTGAAGAATGGGCGCAAGGCTACAAAGTGCCTTCCTGAATAACCTATCCTTGTTCCCCATGCTCAATGTGCTATTTTAGAAACGACTCACAGAGCGGAAACGAGCATTTGTCGATGTCTACTTGCCCTCCTACGAGCAAGCCCAGGGAGAGGTGTGTTTCTTTTTTCCCGCAACAGACACGCATCCCTAAACACCCTGCCCCCTAGGTTGCCAAATTCAAGCATCAGTATTTATCAAAAACGCGACGGGCAGATGAGGCTGAAGACGAGTACGTGAAGTTCACGTTTTGCTGCGCCAGTGATTTATGAATGCTTCAGCGCGAAATTTGCACCTAATATTAAACTCGAGGATAAGTACACGTCCTCACCACGAATTCGACCTCATGACCGCGCACCGCCACAACGAACCGCAAGTGTGTCTGATCGTATTGCTCAACGAGTAAGAGAAATTCAGGGTAGGGGCGTTGGTAATACAGCCTCTACTGAAGGATCGAATCCTGAGGATGGAAAGGCGGCTGAAGTAGAGACAGCCTTACCAAAGATCGACAAGGGTAAAGGAAAAGCAGTGGAAAGAAATTCGTCTCCTCCGCTTGCATCTCCTCTTGCAATGTCGCCGCCTTTACCGCCTTTAAAACTCAGCACGTCTTCGGTGCCACCCGTGCCCGCTCCTCCTGTAATTCTTGCAGGTCTTTCCATCCCGAGGTCCACTGTCTCGCAGTTACTTACTCGCGCATCAAGCGAGCTTCCTGTCCGGCCCGTGCGATTCCCCCTCCTTGGAGAATATCCCGATTGTTTCACAGGGGAAGAGTTTGTCGCTTGGTTGCATGAGAATGTGGAAGGCTTTGGGGGCAGCCTGGATCGTGCTGAAGATGTAGCGAGAGACTTGACCGAGAGAGAAGGCCTTCTTCGTCGCATCGGAGAGTTCGGGAACCAATTTGAACATTCAGAAGATGCGTTCTACCAATTCCGTCCCAAGGTACGGCGACGGATACCAAATTTTCATCCAACTGATCCCTGCCTAGGCTTTCGACGTCAATTACAAATCAGACAGTAGCTTTGAAGCTCCCATGGCGCCTACCCAGAACCTCTTGAAGCGAACTAACACTCTTGTCACTCTTGTCAGCAAGGTTATCAATGGCAACAGCGAGCCTGCGTACATCAAGGCTCGTGAAGACGCCAAGTTAGCTGATCAGGCGTACCATGTTGCTGTGAGAAACCTTGATAGGCAGAGATTAGCTCTTGAAGACAGGATAGAGGAAACCCTAAAGACTTTGCAGCGGTGGGAAGCAGACAGGCTTGGCGCGGTCAAAACAGGTGCCTCTTTCTCATATTAAGTATATAGCGAATGCTGAACAACCACATGTCGCTTTAGTCCTGCTTCAGTACCAAGGAACCCTGGCCAACTTTCCAAAGTATTTCGAGCCGTCCATTGAGCGCTCGGCCACTTTGATAGCAGCCTACCAGCCTGAGTCTGACCTGACCGTACTAGTCGAGCGCTACCGCACAGGACCTTTCCGACCTGAAGCCCAAGTGTTCGAGTCCGTGTCCAACAGCGAGATGGACGTCGTGTTTGGTGTCGACCTGAGGAAATGGGCTGAGGGTGCATCGACTTCAGGCGTCAAAGGCTTGGTTCCTCCTGTTTTAACATCACTTCTCATGGGATTGGAGGATGGATATCAAAGACTTCCTAATGATACGGGTATGATACCCTTTACAAACTTATGTTGTCTATTTTACGGACTTTTCTGACACAGAGAAGAGGAAGGCTTGGATTTATGAAGTTCCGCTTCCGGCCGTCCATCAACTCCGGGAAACGCTTAATGCTGTTCCTGCGGGCCAGCCGGTTCCTGCCAATTTGTTGGCCAAATACGACGCGCCCATCATTGCTAGCACTCTCAAACTGTGGTTCCTGGAACTCAACCCGCCGCTTGCCCTCTGGGAGGGTTGGGAAGAGTTCAGGAAGCTTTACCCAACAGGTAATTCACCTGGATCATTTTATTTTATTTGAAGATCCTTGTTGATGTGATTCACCGTCAGTTGGATCTATGGTGAAGGCTGATAGTGAACATTCTGGAGAGCAGCACATTCAAGATCTGAGAGGAGCCTTGCAGAGATGGCCCATGGTTCATTTGTATGTGTTAGATGCAATTTTGAAGCATCTCAAAGCGTGAGCGATACCAGCTGGATATATTATCATAGTGACTGAATCAGTTATTATCGAAGCCTTATTGATTCTACCATTGTTGACGAAGCCAACGAAGTCTATATTACCAAAATAGCGCTGTCATTGGGTAGAAGTCAGTATTGCATCAATCAGCAGGATTCGCTGAATTCTAAATCCTCTGCAGCGATCATTAGGCCCAAATTGGAATCTGAAATGTCTGTCCAGGATCGTCACCCTACTCGTATGCATTTCCTTGATCTCACCTTATGAAACATAACAACATGATTTTACCCAGTTTTGTTTATTGATCTATTGAAGAACTATACGGAAACCGTCCCGCCTACCATCGCCCGCAAGAAACGTGAATCGGAACGCAGGATACTATCGAGGAAGCCGACAGCGCCCGTCGACATGAGACTGAGCAGGAGCAGGATCTCCATCGATGCTGACCCCAAACAATTGCTAGTTGCGCAGCAGGTTGCACAAAACCCAACACTAGCCAGGAAGGCCATGTCTCCTGAGAGGCCTTCTCATCCTCACGGGGCCGTCCCGGCTGTGGCAGTGGCATCGCCACCTTTGCCTCCGTCTCCACCTCACATCGAAGGACAGGTCTCATCCATGTCTCCCCCAGGACCGCACCCGCCACCGGCTGTGGCCCGTTCAGAGGGCCTTCCTCGTCCTACATTCAAGGAACCACAACCTGAGAACGGAGATCTCCCGCCTCGTCCCACCTTTAGAGAACCACCTCCTGAAGTTGAGGAACTCCCGCCTCGTCCCACTTTTAAAGAGCCCCCTCCCGAGGTTGAGGATCTTCCACCTCGTCCCAGTTTCAAGGAGCCTCCTCCCGAGGTTGAGGATCTGCCACCCCGCCCCACTTTTAAGGAACCTCCGCATGAGGTAGAGGATCTCCCTCACCATCCCTCTTTTAAAGAACCATTGCCCGAGGCCCAGGAGGTCGCGTCTCCGGCCAGCTCGCTAGTATCTGTCAATCCACAGAGTAATGTGTTTAGCAGTCCTTCGCCTTTGAAAGGCCCACACAACTCAACCCCCATCCAAGAACCATTAAAGTATACAGGCAATCCTTCCCGTGAGTTCGACAAGAAGGCAGTATCGCCTCCGCCTACCATTCCGGTGTCTGTCACTCCCCCCACTCCACAGAGCCATGTCCGACGTCAGAGTGGCTCATTCTCGCGGTCTGGAAGTCCCTCGCCACCGAAAGGCTCGCGCAACTCCTCGCCTGGCCAAGAACTGTCGAATTCTACTACAACTTCGTCGCCCTTGTCGAGAACTTGGGGCCAGAGCTTTGTCCGTGGGCCGCGGGTGGTTGCGAAGGGACCGAGGGCTCCCTCGGGAAGTGCGGTCAGTTCCATGGTAGCGAATCTAAACAGGAGTAACGTAGCTGGGTCACCTACTTCTCCGCCCACCACCCACAAACGGCTGTCAAGTCCCTCACCCAGGTCCTCGATCGTCTTTGGCAGGTCAGAGTCATTGTCCAGGCGGACGATGGCAAGTGATGCCGAGGATGATGTTGCTGAGAAAAAGTGAGAGAAAGAGGAAATAATGTTTGGAATATGAACATCTTGGACTTTGAAATTTCGACCTATGCACGGTATATCAATTATCTTTGGTTCGTATAATCTTGCTTTCATATTTGGATGTTAGGCCCTTTTATATTTATCGGATATGCTTCGAGTCCCCCCGTTCTTCTACCCTATATTCGAGCGGTATTCCTCATTCATTACAACTAAACAAGCTCTCGGCGAGGAATGCTCGAAAGTGAGGCTTTGAAGGATGATTCTGGGATCTTGTGTTACAGAACGATATCGTATAACGGCCGGCCAGTAAAACCTGTTAGGTACCTATCTCGCACTTACCGAGTTGTCTTACCGTTCAATGGCCGTTATATTTGGTGCACATATAAGGAATTATGTTGTGCAAGCTGAATCATTATGTTTTTACAATAGAAACAGCGGTCGTAAGTAGGATTGACCAAGTACTAGAGGTGACTCCCATTGAAAAGAATGAAATTTGAGGCCTACTATCGAAAAGTGTCAGTATGAGCCCGAGTCCCATTCAGCCCTGCATTCATCCCCATCGTTACCCCTCCTATTAAGCCACCCATGGTACCACCGGTACTCCCAATCGCACTCACGAGCAGATCCCTACAGCATCGCTTCCGCTCCCTTCTAGTGACGAACCAGCTCCCTGCATCGCATGGGACAGCTAACGGCACACCCACGATACCACGTTCTTTTGCTATCCTCACAGCCCTCACAAGGTCATCTACCTCTGCTTCAGAGTCCAGATCATCGAGGTTCTCCGCAGCGTCGTCGCCTAATGCATCGGCCAAGCGCACGGCTGCTGCTGCTGCCTTCTTCCCGCCCTTCTTAGTTCCAGTCAGCATGGCAGTGGCCCCACCTTTCTTGGAAATGTCGATGCCAGCTGCGGCTGCGGCTTCAAGAGCCAGGCGCTTCTTCTCGGCCTTTTCGCGTTCCTTCTTCTCCTTCTTCTCTGCTTTTGTCTCCTTCTTAACTGGCTCGACCCAGTTTGGGTTGTGCTCACGCTGCCAGTCGAGGAGCAGTTCGTCGTAATTGCGCGAGCGGCCCTGCACTGCGCGTTTCGCACCCATAGAATGGGACTTGCAGGTGAGAGAGCGTGAGCAGGGGAGATTCTTGTCATTGATGACGCCGCACTGCTTGTCGTAATCTACTGGGCCCTTGAAGCGGCCTTTGGTGATCTTTGTGATGGGTTTGGTTTTCTTTTTGGCGGGCTGGGCTGGGTCGGAAGGTTCGGGGGATGCTTTGCGTTTCTTGGAGCCTTTCCTGAGCAGGTCTTTTTTGTTGAAGCATCTACGCTGTTTGGCGGGGGTGCGGAAGTGGGGATACGTAGCGTGGACGCACCTTCTGCCTCGACGCCGCCCTTGCCCTTTGCCAGTTTCTTGCCACCTGATAAGATCTTGGTGCAATTATCTGAATGGCGAGTTATCAGATCTGGAAGGATGTGGGATCGTGAGTCACACACCTGCATGCTCGGCCACGAAGCTCCTGAGCACTGGCTTGTCACACTCTTTGCACTTGACGACGCCAAAGTCGGCGGTAAGTGGCTGGGCGCCAAAGAGCTTCATGTCTCGGGCAGAGAGCCATGATGTTGGAGGAGAAGGAGGTGATGTGAGAGATTGCAGGGGGGAAGGGGTGGAGAGGGTGTCCCAGGAGAAAGGTTGACGAGGGGTGCTTGGTTTCAGTTTCAAACCTGAAGGCATTTGTTAACAGCGTCTTTCATATTTGGTAAACATCTGCACCTTGACCCAACTTCCCACGCACCCTTGCCTTATATAGTGATAGCTAAGTGGAATAATTTTGGCCAATTATTTAATACTGTAAAAATGACTTAAATATACAAATATCAATCTTGTCAAATTTTGTTCAGTGTCTAAATGCATAAGTCCTGGATTCTTTATTCCCAAGCAAACCAGAGCATCATTTTTTTGTGAACATCTAGAAGTGTAAGCACTAATCACAGATTTTCTGTAATTTTGTCACCAACAGGTCTTGAATTCAGTTAAAACTGATTCATTAAATATATATCACTTAGAAGGCCACGGGTGCCAGATAATCTCTGACCCGTAGGGACACCTTCGTTCTACAACCTCGAAAGACAGTGTGGAGCAGGCACACTCTATAAGTTCCATATCGTAAGCTCTGTAGCTTTCGAAGAGTAAGGGGAAGTGTGGAACTATGAGGCATCTGCATCGATGACAATCTCCTCTCCCTCGATGCCGAGCTTCACAGCTGTTGCTGCTTGGTCCGCCAGCTCCATGGCAGACAATAAGGCGTCGATGTCGGGGGATGCAACGAAGCGTTTATTGACCTCACCGAGGACGCTCAAACGTTTGTTAGGCATGTCGACGTGGACAGCGTGCTGCAGGAACGATGGTTGAGTTGCGGCTGTGATCTGCGCAAAAGGACGGGAATCAGTTATCGAAGATTCTGCCGCAAAAATCATTGTCTTACGAACATCGAGGAGTATGCCATTACCTAAGCGCATCTTGATGGCACCACCTCGATATATCTCGAGTTGACCAATAACACCATCAAGTTTAGGATCAGTTAATTTTCTTTCGTCCTTTGGTACCACTTCCGGAGCAGCCAAAGGTGCAGCAGGTGCAGTATCAGGGGCAAACGACACTCTTTTAGCACTTGTTTCTGGCTGTTCTCTGACAACCTCCGTTGCCGTGTCAACCGGGAAAGACGCAGGGCGAGAAAATGTAGGGAAAGGACTCGGGAATTGAAAAAAGTAAAGGCGTTCTTGGCGAACGCCAACGCCCTGAAGGTCTATTTCAGCAAGGAACTTTCAGATAATTAAGTTTCGCCAAGATTACCTCTTGTGATTCCGCTTGAAAGGAAAAGTCCTCAAATAAATCTTCGAGCTCTTCCTCGCTATCACTATCGCTGAGGTTGAGGGCATTGGAAATATCAACGTCACCTAATACCCGCTAGTTGTCGTGAACCGTAGCCAGAGTAGCCAAATTACACACCGTTACCCTTCCCCTTCGGGTCCGCAGATTTAGCAGTATTTGCACCTTTTCGGAGAATTTTTTGCCCGCCAACCAGGTGTTTTTCCTTGTGCAAACTTTCTGGGGCCATCCAATCCATTTGGCATATGTTCTCCATGTCAATGATCTCAACGCCCTCGTCCGGGTCGGAGTAGGCATCGACATCATCGTCTTTCTTTGCAACGAGAGATGTTGATTGCTCCGCGCCTTGCTCTTTTTTCACAGGGTGTGAGAGACCCGCGCCGATGGCTGATGAAGAACCTGGAACAATAGGTACAATAGGTGCGAAATTAGACTTTGGGATGCTGCGCCGTGCAGAAGTGCCGGCCATAGCTGGACCCATCGCAAAGGGCCCACTCGCGGTCATTGCGACAGCGGGATGCGACGACACGCCGGTTCCTCTACCTCGAGTATCACCCCCGCGACCTCTGCCATGACCTCGACCGCGATCTGACCCCGTAGGCAGTACGACATTATCCTAAAGCATGGTAGTCCAGATTAGGCTCTCAGAATACACGAGGACGTACTGGTTTCACTTCGGCACTAGACGAGGAGAAGGGAAGGACTGCTGATTAAGTTTTGCATACTTGCATGAACTTGAACTCACTCCTTCTTCCGCCTGGCTGGCAGGGTAGGTACGAACTTGAGTTTTTGGGTACCCTGTCTGGTTACATCTGCTTGTCGTTTTGCCAGGCTGGCTATTGCTTTGGGCGTGGTAGGCACTGATGCATTTGAACCTAGGCGAAATCGTTCGTATTCAGTAGAGAATGTAAACTTAGGCTGGAAGTTGCGAACCCGATGCCTGGCCAGACATTTTCCGGTACTAGCAGTAAGGGCACGTGCGCGTGAGGCCGGTGCACTGCAAGTTGAACTTCAGACGATGCCAGAACATCTTCGGGCGACTTACAATGACATCCACAATCTGATAAGGAATTCTGCGACACAGATTGCTTCTGACTTTCAGCCAGAGTTAATCGTAGCCATCGGTGAGTTGCCAAAATGGTCATGGAGTCCTTATCACGAGTTGATATCGGTACAGGTGGAGGGTCAGCACAAATGCAGTCATCGGGACTCTGTTCTAACCTTGATACCTTGAATTCGCAGCGGTTTCTTCCCTGCACGGTTACTTGTGCGCAAATCAGACTTGCGATCTTCTATCCAGACGGTCAACGTGTTCGTTCTGTTCTAATAGCGCACGTTCCTTAAAAACGATGCTACAAAAAAGAATATCCCAATACACGCAATCGGCTTGTCCTTGTACGAATCCCTTCCCGGGACGACTGCTGAGCAAATTGGGAATGAGGTTATCAGGACTCAGTGGCTGTACGGAATTTTCTTCTTGGATATTTCACAGAAGAGCTTCTTCGTGCTGATCTGTTTGTGATTTCAGAGGCAATGACTCAGGGAAGCTTTTACTTGCAAAACGTGTGCTCATTGTGGTGAGTGCCAGGCTTTCTCGTCAGGTTTTGCTATCTGATCGACACACTTCCCAGGACGAAGTTGATGACACGCGCAAAACTCTCCAGTAAGCTCTCATGTCGATATATCACTCATTTCTCACCCAAAGAGCTTTTGCAATTATCACACGCTAGCTACGCCGTCTCGGAACTTCAGAAAGATGTCAATCTCGAGCTGCTTTCCTACCCTGAATCTGAACGTTGCGCACTCCAAGCCCAGACTAAGTTTGGCATTTTTGTAGTGCACAACAAGGTGAAGACAAAAATGGCGACTTTGCCACCTGGGACGCCGTGAGTCGTTTGCACGTTCGCCTATCCGTTTCCCGAACCAATTGGACATCATATTCGTATTTTACAGGTACTACGTGGGGTTGGAAATACCAGATGTGTGGTGCGTATTTATTCCGGCATCCCCTTGACTCCTTTTCCCGCAATCCGCTCACTCGGTAAACCTGCCGTAGGTTGGATTATCCCTGGGAAGCAATGTAGGCTCTCCTGGATTCCCATCCAATAGCGTTGACATGTTTATTTACTCTCGATTCAGAGACATCGAAGAACACGACCACTTAGCGAAGATGGATGGGGCCAAATTGAAGGAACTGTAGGACTATAGTATCATTTCACTGATGAAAGAAAAAACAGCGCTGTAAATATACGTCAGAAAATCCCCACCGATGTTCCCTTGCAGGAAACCGGCCACGACTCAAGTTGAGGGACTTCAACCTTCAAGTTTCAACCTATTTGACTGCTGGCCCTTCGGGCCAAAAAAATCGTTCCAACTGTTCGCCCCGAGTGCACGTTGAACATGATGCCACCTCATTCCCAGTGACAGCACGACTTAGGGTGGTGAAGGGGATTGTTGGCCACGCAGTGGAGTGACAACGACCAGTGCATGAAAGTTCAATGGCTTGTAGACTAGCTAACAAACTGCACCCGAGTTATCGAGCACCCTGCAAAACTCAGTAAAATTCCTACACAGGTGGTTGGAGCCCTTGCTCATACAGAATCTTTTACACGCGCGTCAGAACCCTAGCAAACGGCTGAAAAATGTCCCCTTTGGCTTCACGAGCTTCACCTCGTCACTGAACTGAAGCTTGACCCTTCCATTATGCGAGCCTGCAATGACCTCGTCACCCTTCCACTCTTCGTCACGATCAGCCCAGCTAGTAAAATCTCCGACGAAACATCGCATCGTTGAAGAAACGTGACTGAACGTCGTGACGTGTGGAGAGAGTTGATCCGAGAAAATAATTGTACCGTTCTTAGTCGTGAGCGTCAAGAACCCTTGAAAAGACCGCGGAAGGTGTACAGTGACAGAGCCGTTCTTGGATGTCGCAGTGAGATGGAAGGCGTTACGGCTACTAGGGCTGGATGTACGCTTTAAAACACAACAATAAACGCATCTTTCAGAAGGGAGTGATACTGAACGCACCAGTTTCGCGTCGATCCAGCCATTCTCAGATTTGAGATTTAACGTCGTCCTGGCTTTCCCCATAGCCGTCTTAAGCTTTGTATCCTCCTCGCCTATCAATAGAATATCAACATCCACTGACCCGTTGTGCGACTCCAGCCTCAAATTCTTTCTGGTTTCTTCCGTTTCGCCCTCGGAGAGAGGGGGGAGAGGGGGTGGGATGTACACAGAAGGGTCAATGACGAAAGAACCTTTCACGGACGTGTTCTTCCGTACAATGGAGACGAAATTGCATGCTTGAGTTGGAGGACTCTCAAGTGGAGGAACCTGAACGGGGGCACGGACTACAAACTGGGGTGATGAAACATAAGTTGGTGGGGGGTCATATTCCTGCCAAACCAACAAAATTTCGTTCAGGGTCTCTCTGGTAGCATGCCAGGGAGGACCTACTGAGATCTTTTTCTCCGACTCGGTAAGAATGATCATTTGTGTGTGGTCCTGGGTGACGGGTTTCAAGGTGGACCTTTACTAAGGGCCAGTTTTGGGACGGCTTTATGCAGTCCTGAGGCCATCAACTGCGCAGCTTGCATGCTGCACGACTGCGGAATACAGTTGGCCTTTAAGCGGGTATACACGTGACTTGTCAGTACTACTTTGACTTTTCGGATGATACTCGTAGAACTTTGTTTCCTACCATGTCCTCTGCTGCCGGACCATCTGGCAGAAGAGTAGTTCACGACGTCGAGTTTCATGTCCTCAGTTTAGCCCAGCTTTCACTCGACGACTCGGATGTAGACAGAGACGATGGCATACCTAGATCAGACGCCGAGATAGCGCTCGCCCTCTCAGCAGAGGAGGCCCGGTTCGCCATCATGTTCGAAAGCGATCGTGCTCTTGCTCAAGCTTTGCAAGAAGAAGAACGGGAGGGACAGGCGTAAGTTTCATTCGTAGGCTTCACTCTATTCAGAAACTGAATTATCGAACCCAAGTATCCCCGTAGCTCCACGGCTGATGGGGCAGCCTACAGTGCTCCCTGCACCTCAACGAACAGCGCCTCCGTATGTAACCACGAAAACAGAATGAAGATATTTTTAACGCTCATTTAATGTAGTGACACTACAAACACCTTGAAAACGTCATGGGTTGGGGGTTGGCTCTGGTCACTTGTCGCTCCTCTCATTACCCCTAACCTACCGAATGGTTTGCCTACGTCCACTTCCCTGGCACGTGCTCCACCTGCTGCAAGGTCGTCTCGGTATGGGCATTTTTTTCAGCCGCCAGACGTGGATCTAATACTAGAAGTGAACAGCCTCACTGGTCATGACTGTGTAATTTGTCGTGACCCAATTCGTGGTGCAGAAGTCCGCACACCTTGCGGTCATTACTACGACAAAGCTTGCATAACTGATTTATTCCGAGCAGCCACCGGAGACGAATCCCTATTCCCGCCACGATGCTGCAGATTACCAATACCCCTTTTGTCAGTCCAACCACATTTGACGACGGAACTCATGGCGCTGTTTCGTGAGAAAGAGAAGGAATTTGGGACCCTGAAGCGTGTTTATTGCGCTAACCCAGCCTGTAGTCGTTTTCTCGGGCCTGTCTGTGAAGGCTGGTTCAAGGCTACTATTAGCTGTCCTGCTCCTAGATGTTCTACCCGTACCTGCAATGGATGCAAAGGTCAAGCCAACGACACCTGGCACTCTTGCAAGCCCGATGTTAAAGACCGAGACGTTATCGCACTTGGCAAAACTGCGAATTGGGCCCGCTGTCCCGGCTGCGATCAGATGATAGAGCTCTCCATGGGTTGTTATCACATGACTTGTAGGTGCAAGACTGAATTTTGTTATCTCTGCCGGGCACGATGGAAGACTTGCCCTTGTACTCAATGGGATGAAAATCGGCTCCTTCACGCTGCCGAGCGACGAGTAGACGCACAGCTCGCTGCGAACCGTGTTGCACCTCCCCCAGCGCATCGCGTTGTCCCAGAACGGCTACCAGCGCAACCAATTGCACGAGTCGCAGCACGACCCGTCAATACAATGCAGCCCCATGTTCCTCGTGTCACTCGTCCAGTTATGCCCCTTGTCGCTCATCCTGTTGTGCCCCGTGCTGCTCATCCAGTTTTCCAAACCCCACCGACTCCAGTTGGAAGGAACAACGACGTTCATGGCCATCACATTATCGATGAGCGGCAACATCCTCTTCATCCTTCTGGAAACATGACCACCGACCGGAGGTTTGGCCCTCCAACAATTGCTCCCGGTCCTTCAAAATATGCCAAGGCGCCAGCTGGGATACCAAGGTTGCATGTTAGTGCTGAGGTTGAAAGAGAACGACTCCTTGCGGAAGCAACGGCACGTATTGCGGAACGCAGGAATAGGCTCCGGGCTTCCTTCCCAACTTCACAGGATGATCCTATAAACCTGGATGATTCACTCCGTACAGAAGCATCGAAACGGATCGCTGAACGTAGAACAAATTTGAGATTTCTGACACCGTCAAAAATACCGGCTAACACTGCCAGAGCTGCGGTTCAGGACAATTCACCAGGTACCAGTTCTACGGGAGCTGTCAGACCTCTAAGCTGCACAATCAATGCAATCGACCTGCACAGGGCTAAACTCGTTCGAGAAGCCGTTGAAGAGTTGCGCGTAAACCACGAATGCAAGCATAAGAGCTGGAGATACCGCCATGGAGGAGGAGTTTGTGAAACCTGTCATCACAATCTTCCACATTATCTTTTCGTACGTTCTTGAAAACACCCACAAATTAACCAGAGCTGACCTGTGGTTGTACGGTGACTAGCGTTGTTTAGGGTGTCAGACTTTGGCTTGCAATCGGTGCCGAAGGAACCGTCTCTGACTGGGTGTGAGATCAAGCCTTGTAACGTGATTCTTACGATTAGAAGTTGTGTTCACTATTAGGAAAGAAAGACATCATGATCATGACGAATAACAAGCCAGCAAGTGTACTACTAGATTCGTATATTTTACGGCCAATATTGATTAGTATCGTAGGAATAAACAAATTTATTTAAATTAACTGAGCAGTCCGTATCAGTGTGACAACACCACATCATACACCTTCTCCAATGACAAATTCCTCTAGCAATTCTCTTTCACACCCTTTTCTACTGCTACTTCTGCCTCGCAACCCTCTCCGTTTGCCAGTGGACTTTCCTCGCTGGTCCCAATGACTCTGCCTCTCCCATCTGTCATAAAACCGCCGCCGCCGCCGGCATCACTGACGGGAGCACCGTTCCCAACCGCCTTTTCCACCATCTTTCCCTTCACGCCACCAATTAACCGACCGCGCGTGCCTCTGCATGGCATAGGCCGCACACTGCTCCACACCACTCTCCCCCTCCCATCCGTGACAAACGGTGGTTCCGCCTGCTCTCCACCAATGTCCGAGGATACCTCCACCGCCTCCCTCTCTTCTTCGTCCCCCTCCGGCACCCTCCAACACATGCCCTCTGCTTCTGCTTCTGCTGTCTCCTCCTCTCTCCCATCCTTATTCTCTTCACTCATACCACTTCCATGCGGTCCATCCCTATCCGGCCGCGAGGCGTCCGTGGGTGCCCAGCCTACGCTGGAAAGGTCGAAAGCTCTGATTGGCTTTGGCTCACCCTTGACGTCCTCTGCATCTTCCCTCCGCCGATCGAATGCCGGTTTGTTCTTCCCGATCATCTGCACTGAGAGACTATCTGACTGACCCTCAACCACCCCAGTATCATCCCACAAAAAGGATTGGTTAACGTGATTTTGAGGCACTGACAGCCCCTCCTTTGTCCCAGGATAATTGACCGCTGAGTCTCTTTCAGAACTCGATACAGAAGAAATTTCGAAAGTAGCACATTCCGGTGTGATAATTGACGGAGTCGAAGCAGAGAATGAAGGCTCGTGGTCGAAGTAACCTTCTCCTTGAACGGCTTGAAAGGCAATTTCTTGCGCAGTGAGAGAGCGAGGCGTCCGCTGATTGATTGGGGGTCCATTCATCCTGAATGGCTGCACTGAGAGAGTACCGGACTGACTTTCAACCACCTCGGTATCCTCCCACGAAGAGTTATGGCAGTCGCTCGAGTGCGAGGTTGTCGCCCTGTTATCTAGATCTTCTCGAGCTCTCCCCAAGTCAGTATTCATAGAAGACCATCCAGGATCTGGCCATCCGTCTGAAGAATTCTTCACCTCCTCTTCCCACCTGGACGAAGAAGAGCTATCCGCAACTGCTAGAGTGACCGGTAACAAGGTTTCGGGGGCTGAAACGGTGTTGGGTGACGGGGGTGCGATGGAGTATTCATGTCCTCCCTCATACCCTTCCTCATCCTCGTCGTTACTTTCGACCATCTCATCCATACCCGCCTCTACATTCAATGTGGTATTTTCCGACAGCTGTGACACCCTCGGCAGTCCATCGTCGTCGTCGTCGTCGTCGTCGTGATCATCCTCTTCTCTAAATGACACCAATGATTCTAACTGAGCCACCCAACAGTACGCGCAAATGTCAAGGATATAGACTGGCAACAAGCACGGAGGAGATGGACGCACTAATGCCGCCTCAAGCTCATCCATCCGGCGCTCGGACTCGGGCTGACCCTCACCAAGGTCATCCGGGCCTCCCTCGCCCCCCAAACCCGGTCTTTCAAACGCGTTAAAATCAGAAATACCGCCGTCTCCATCGACATCTTCGGACGCAATCTCGGACCATGTCGCGCGAATTGCTGCTATAGCTGCACCAAGTCGGGTCAGCTCTTCAAGCACATGGGGCGAGTGGGATCGATTTCGGCGTGAACAGTATATCTGTATTTTCATTGTTAGAAGAGGGACGTTGAGGGGAAGAGGACGCTCACTTTCATATTATGATCGGCGTCATCATCAAAAAAGTGCGGCGAGCCGTCACTATTGACGTGTTGGTAAAAACAATCTCGCCCAAAGGGGCAGAACCGCTGAGAAGTTCTTGAGTTCTGGAAATACCTGTCCAGCTCTTCAGTGCCAACAGAAACGAAAAGTGGTAAACAATAGATGTGAACAGAGATGTCACTGACCGACAAGGGACGCGTGCCATGCTTTTCTTGTATCTCTCAATCGCAACTTCTTTTTCCTGGGTGTCCTGCGGATAAAAGCGGGAGGATGGGGTGATGAAGCGGGATGCAGAACGGCAGAGTGGACATTTCTTCGTCACACCAGAACCAACGACGTCGCTAGATTTACCGGTAGGATCGCGCCATTGGCGGATACACTAACGATGGTAAAGGTAGAAGAAAAGAAAGGCTAGACTTGTGAGGTATGACAAACCTGGATACAATATACATGACTACAACCCGCTGTGATGAAGGGGAAAAAGTGAGCAAAAGGCAGGAAAAGAATAAGAACGGACCAAGTAATCCGTAAGTCGTTGGCGTTTCCAGACATATACAGCAAATACTCTCATTGTCGTCTTTGGGGTACTCCTGGCCCTTCGATGACACAGGTGTGACATGGCGAAACCAACATCGGTCACCTCTATGGCAAAAGCCTGCGCAGTCCAGCCTCGTCAGTGTACTCGGCATGTGAATCGTTGGTTACGCACCGTTTGTGTAGTAACGGCAGAGCTTGGCCCGATCGAAAGGAGTCAATCCGTCGTCGTGAAGAAACTTGCATTTATCGCCAGCAAAGCAACGCCGGGTTTCGTGGTGGAAACGACACGGCCCGCGCGGTTTAGAGGTCGGTGGTCGGTCGCTCGACATCGCTGGAGATATCTGATAAATAATTGCGTAATATTCATATTATGGAAACTAGGGTTAGGAGCAACGATGTCCTTGTCTTCGACCTCGACGATAAAGAGCCAGCTGGGCTCAAGCCTCGGTCCCAAGGCGTCTGGGTACTTCGATACACTCAACCAATTTATTACCGGTCGAATATCGAGGTCTGAATTTGACGAGGTTGCCCGTCAATCTCTGGACTCTCCTCACCTTGGTCCGCTTTCCATTTTTTTCTTTCTTTCACCATACTGATTGAAATTCATCCAGTACAGCTCCACAACGCACTTATTATATCTCTTTTTGATGCATCCTCTCATCATCGTCCCCTCACGCCACCCCCAGATGCCTCCAAACCCCCTCCACGTAAACGTCGACGTACCCTTCCCTACCAAGGTCCTGACGCACTTGACGACACCCTCAGGTCTTCCCGGCTAAAAAGATGGACAGTTGCAATAGGAAGACGCGAGCGTGAGCGCATTCGCAGCCTGCAGTCCATACCGCCCGCTATCGATCCACTCAGTCTGCGAAGAACTACCAACGAGATCGCACGTGAGCGCGGGGTCATTCTCCTGCCAGAACGAGGAGGTGTGTATTTGATTATGTTACTCGTCTCGCTTACGATTGAATGACAGAACCTCCGGGGAGTCGGCTCCCACTACAACTCGCATCCGTCACCCACGCCCCGACTCTCCAACACATCTCTGATCGTATCAACCTTATCTCCGCACAACACAACCTAACTGCTCCGCCCCGCGCCGTGTCCTCTCTTATGATGCTGGCCTTCGAGGTTTCTGTTTCCCCGTCCTTCATTTCTACGCTACTAATGAACCTCCAGGCAAAGCTTAAACAGCTCATTACACATGCGCTGACGATCACTTCCACTTCTCATGCCATCCGCTCCATCACCCCCTCCACCCTGCACTCGCACAACAACATTCTCACCGCCTCCTCCTTCGATACTCTCTTTACCGTAACGCCTGCCTCTTTACCCAATAGGTCTGCTGTTGCCATGCGTCTCGCTCTAGGAGACAATGACGTGTTTGATGACGAAGACGTAGTCCTGCTCAAAGATCGCGAGGTGCGCGATCAGCGCTGGCAAATGTTTGCGTTGCTCGCTGAACGGAGTACGCTGAAGGAGGTACTGAGGACTTTGCGTTGATCTTGGATACTTTGTATCCAATTTGTCGACATCTCTTGTTTACAAATTCTGTGAAGCATTTCCGTTTAGGGCCAGAACCGGACCTGGGATGATTCTGTACTCAGGACTGAGCCTACATATACTTTTCACTCCCATACACTTCCACAGCTGACTTTGGATCAAATCACTGTCTTGTACAATTTTGGCCAATTCCAATATACGTGTGGCAATTACAGTGGCGCAGCCGACTATTTATACCATTTCCTGTCGACTGATAATGATCTTAACACTTCCGCCCACTGGAGAAAACTAGCCTCCGATATACTCACTGGGAGATGGGAAGTAGCACTCGAGGAGCTCAACACTCTCCGTGACGTTATCGACTCCCGCACCTCCTCGTCCCATCTCACCACCTCCGCCGAACCAGCCGCGCTCACTCAGCTGCATTCTCGGACCTGGCTCGTACATTGGTCTCTTTTCGTGTATTTCAACCATCCTCAAGGTCGGACTTTGCTTCTGGAGACTTTCCTCGCACCCACATACCTCAATACCATTCAAACATCGTGCCCCTGGATCCTCCGGTACTTAACGAGCGCTGCCATTCTCTCCCGAAAACTTTCTGCTGCGGGTACGGGGACGACTTCCTCCCGCGTGCGACACTCAATACGTGAAATTGTCAAAGTGGTCCAAATGGAGGAGTATCAATACCAGGATCCTGTGACTTCATTCTTGAAGGAGTTGTATGTGGAATTCGACTTCGAGGCAGCACAGCGTGAACTGGCCGTTGCAGAGCGGATCGTTGGGGATGACTTCTTCTTGGGCGAGTTTAGAGGAGTTCTTAGATAATGCACGATACTTGATCAGTGAGGCATATTGTCGCATTCACCAGAGAATAAATA
The DNA here is from genome assembly GCA_963555575.2 of Hygrocybe coccinea. NCBI lineage: Eukaryota > Fungi > Basidiomycota > Agaricomycetes > Agaricales > Hygrophoraceae > Hygrocybe > Hygrocybe coccinea. The sequence goes on along the minus strand of OY741993.2, from coordinate 1,061,260 downwards.
TTGGGTGCGTAAGGCGGCGATCTTCTATGATAAAATAACTGACTTGATAATCAGCGACCTTTCTGAGCGGCTCAATCTCTCCCGCGATGATGGTGAAAAGTGGATTGTAAATCTGATACGTGAGACCCGCATGGGTGCAGATGCCAAAATAGATCTCGAAAAGGCATCGTGTGCTCTCGTCCGATCTTGTTATTCAAAAAATTATTTATTATCATCATTGTAGAATGTCATCGAGATCAATCGACCTCCATTACCGATCTACCAGTCCGTTATTGAAAATACTCGCGGTCTGGCCCTACGGACACAAGCAATGGGGGCTGCTTTAGCACGGGGCGGAATCGTGACACATATCCAGGCACCAGTGCCGTTGAAGGGCGAGGGTCAGCCTGTGGTTGTTGAGGGAGCCCGATAATATATGTTCCATTAATGCAGTTGGTTGCATCATTGATCTAGCAATAAAAAGTTGCATCACTGATCTATTCCTATTAATATGTGTACAAGAACAGATTCGATACTCAATAATCCCTGGGAAGGAGAAAGTTTCCATATCATGAATCATGGCCAGGTTGTGGAGTTGGGTTCACTTCAGGTACATCCGGGTAGAGCTTGACGCAAGGTCGAATCCGTCAACACTGGGCAACAGAATTCAGGATTAGAACGTCAAAACGTACCTTTCCGGGATTAACAAATTAAGTGGGTCTATCGTCCGCTTTATCGTCTTCATGAGCTCGACTGTTCCTGGTCCGAGCTCCTCATACAAGTACGTCTTCTTCCCGATACCAACGCCGTGCTCGCCAGTGCCTTGCCAAAACACCATCCATAAATGTTCAGGGGAAGGGATAGTGTGACGTACAAGTGCCATCCAGAGCAATAGCACGCTTGACCATCCTATGCACCACTTGGCGTACAATCTGTAGCTCTTCTTCGTCGCGGAACAGCAGAAGCGCATGGAAATTGCCTTGACAGAGGTTATACTGTTCTAGTTCCAGACCCAGCTAGAAGGTATGCGACAACATACCATCCCCTACGTGCCCTACGATAGTCGACACAATACTAACCGACTGAAGATCCTTCTTCGTCTCATACACAAGTTGTGGTAACTTGGATATTGGCACACTGCTCACAGGATCTAACATAAGCGTAGGCCCACCCAGGGTGCCGTCATCACAAAACATGTAGGCTCACCAGACGTCGGTCGTCCACGCGCGGCTCCCCTCCACAAGTGCCATCCCTGAGTACAACGCATTCTTGCGATCCATCCACAAGTCCTCTCCCTCCTTATCGCTACGTGCAACTTCGAATCCCGTCCCGCCGTGGCGTTCCACAATTTCGCGGACGACGTGTGCGGCGTCTTGTAATGCACCTTGCGAGTGTCCCTGAAGCTTGAGGAACAGAGTCCATTTCAGGGTACTTGCGCTGCGATATACCATATTTGTTTGTGGCACGCATGAAGTTATCATCACATAGCTCAACGCATTCTGTCGGAAACGTGTCATTATATTGGGGCATCAGATTTGGTAGGAATTAAGAGGAATTACGAATGTCGACGCCACTTTTCAGGATCGCCGCTGCCGCCTCGGTCGCGTGCTTGACATCCGAGAATTGAGCGACGGCAACAGTTGTAGGTAAAACTGGTGCTAATCTGATTGTCACTGTCTCGCCATAAAAAAATCGTCTCAGAAACAAGCGCGGAGATGCACCACGTGCCTTCCGTGATGATGCCTAATGTGCCCTCCGCACCAATGAACAGATTTGTCACATCGAATCCCGCAGAGGACTTGCGTGATCTGCGGCGGGTCTTAATGACCTGGCCCGATGGAAGGACAACTGTCTGTGAAATACCGTAGATGAAATCCAAGGGAATTGAGGGACGCGATGGCCATACCGCATTCAGAAACCATTCGCCCCTTGCCGTGCCATACCTGACTGCATTGGCTAGAAGCAAATAAGTATGTCGAACATGAAATGGGAGAAAAAAGCTCACTGCCAGAACACCCAGTGCTCATCATACCCCCGATGGTCGCTCCTGGGCCAGGGTCAAGCTCAGGGACAGACAAGCTCAGCTGGGGTGCAAAGATGCAAGTGAATGACATACTGGGAAAAAGAGTGGTATTCCTGCAGACTCTGATAAATAGCACACGACGCAAGACATGAACGTCGCACCTTTCTTCTTGAGAGTAGTATTACAGTCGAACCCCTCTTAACCCATACCCTTTGGTGGAGCTCAAAACCTATGGGGTATTATAGGTTATGGGTTATGAGAGGTCAGTTTGAGTGGTAAATTGGGTTTTGTTCCTCCAAAATTCTATGGGTTATAAGGGGTTATGGGTCTATAGAGGTATGGGTTAAGAGGGGTTTGACTGTAATATCCATACACTGTGCGCCGGGTTGACAGACCAAATCTAAATCCTACTCTGCAATGGGCAGTGACTTTGGGAGTATCTGATACGAATGCTTTCTGGCATACCGTTAATCACCAGTATGCGATCCATATGCAGCATGTCAACACAAATTCCACCCAATATAGGATGCTAACACTGCTTCATGTCAAGTTAGGAAAAAAAGAGAACAACGTACGCCGCTGAAATGGCCTTCCAAGCTCGTCCTGCCTGATGATGGAATCACAGGCATCCTGTACTTTGATGCAGTTTTGATAATCGTCACAACATCCCCAGTGGACCGAGGATACACAACAACACTATGCAGTGCACCTAACATGTACTCTAGGGCGGGTGGGCGGTCAAGAGGATAGGGCGGACGCACCTGGGTTCCAGTCATTGTCAGAAAATCCATACGTTCGTAAGTCGTCTGGGTCGGTGGAGACGGCATCGGGGGGGAGAGTGCTCCTTAAGTCCTCGATTGCAAGTGCGAATTCGGTAGCAGATCCATACTTTGCGGCGACGAGCGGATCGGAAGGCTTTGTAGACGAAGAAGCGTTTACTGCGTATCCGATGAGAGCACTCAAAGTCGAGGCTGAAGTGAAATAGGGAATGACCAAGTCGGGATTGACCACTGGGCGGCACTGTACTGTACAACAAAGGCCTCAAAGTATATCTTAGATGGAATACTGAGCAAACAATGGCGGCTCGTCGCCTGCAACAGTGGAGAGCCATATGTATCCGAAAATTCAAATGCTGCTTGTTTTGGAACTTGAAAAGGCTTGTTTTGGAAAAGGGTTACGGCATCCCCCTCTACTTATCATGTGGGCTTTGCCTTTCAGTCAAAGATAGGAGGATCTGAACCCTATAGGCGCGTAGAAAAATGATCTTTGCACCCCTGCACTAAGTCCGTTATGTTCCAGGGCACCAGGGCGTCCGGTGGTGGGCGGTATATGTAAACCTTGTCACGGGGGGTCCCCACTCTCTGATTTGCGTCCAACATGGTTGACTGGGAATCCCCCCCGGTAATTGCTCAAGATTTATGTGCGTGTTTCAACTTTTCGTTGGTTGAAATGACTGTTGTGTAACTGTTACGCTTCCAGTGATCTCCGTTAAACTCAATCATGTAGTGTTGGGACTGTACACGTAAGCCTCGCTTTTCAGGCCACCAGAGACCACCAACGTTCAACTTGATTCTTCCACATAGCTGGGAGTGGTTCATTTCACTTGACTTTGACTGGCAATACATCTCTGGTAAGAAGAAATTCCGGTGGCCATTGGTGAGTGCGCCATCGAGTGAACGGAAACGCGACGATAAACATCCGAGTCCTCCAGATATTCTACTTTTTGAACCGTTATTCTCTCTTCCTCATGCTTATCGGACTGTAAGCTCTACACCACATTTAATTCCACCCTTACGGTGATGGCTGATGTCCTCAGCACCATATCCGTCACTGTCACCCAGTACGTCGAAAGTTCCTTTCAGCCTTTTTCTATTCACCGATCTACCATAGCCCGATAAACTGCCAGGCACTGTACACCTTCAACCAAGTATGTTTATATTGCCTAGTGAACAGACCTCCAATATTGACTGTGGCTGATCTACGTAGTTTATGGGGTCCGTGGCTGTTGGCATGGTCAGCATCAATCTGTCGCTCCGAACGTGAGCACCGAGTTTCCTTGCCCGGTGTTGAATTTCGCTGAGTTCGACTGATAGGATGGCTGTATGGGGTCATCGATGGTACATCGTTACACTTTTAATTCTGATCACCCTTGGCCATTGGTCAATTATCCTTCACGGTAAGTACCGTTTCTTGCTTCTCTTTACCATTACACCTAAGAATTTCGCAGGTGTTCAGCTGAAGGCGGAATGGGACACACAAGCCGCCGCATGCATCATTACCGAGACCAAGCCCACGATCATCGCGGCCGAATTCATTTATTCTATGTGCTTTGACTTTGTCGTGATGTGTTTGACAGCGTTCAGGCACTACACGTCCCATGTCGGTCGCTCATCCATTAGTACATTGATCTTTACTGATGGCTTAGTGTACTTCATCATTGCGTGAGTTGAACGTTTCTGCCTGAAGCGAAGAACGTCGAAATAACTTTGGCCCATTGATAGATTCTTGGCCAACATGGGTTGTTCGGTAAGTTGTGGTCGCGCCCCTTCTCCTGTGCCTCATGACAGTCTGCCAGATTTTAATCTTGCTTCCTCTGAACCCCATCTTGAGGGTCATTGGAACGGTGCCCGCTGGCGCTGCGTCCACGGTGAGAATTGACACTTGTGCTCTTCTTTCTATCGGCTGGACAATCCCTCCACTAGATTGTTGGCTGCAGAGTTGTTCGCAGGTTAGCCAACTATAACCCGCAAGGTGGAGTGCCCCAGCCGTATGTCGACACCAATTCTTTTGCAACAGCCATTTCTCTAACTGGGGTCTGTTCTACACAGATTGTCGTCAGTGAGCTTTAGTTGGAATAAGAATGCACAGCCAATCTCGCCCACGTCAACGGGCGGGGTACATGTTCAGGTCAGCACCGTTTGGTTCAGGAATTACCATTCCTTCTGCACTGGCTTACTCACTCCTCTTCCGATTCAGATGCAGACACTCAAGGAAGTCGACGTGTCAGAACCACAGGCCACCCTGCCTGTGGAGTACAAAAGCCATAATGTAATCTAAAACCACGCAGGAATGTCAGCCATATTAGACTGATCATTTTTATATACATATTGTTCTCAGGCTGGCTAGTTGAGCTACTTTATCTACTCACTTATGTTGGAAGCCTGGTAGAAAATCACAGAAGGGGCACCTTCCCACATCGAGAGCCTAACATACTAACTTGCTAACTTACTAAGGCCCTGATCAGTATGTGTTTGAAAAGTTAGGTGCCTGCAGTGCTGATCAGTCACCTAACTGTTCAAACACAAGAACTACTTTACAGCTAATTTGGAAATGGATGACCAAATCAACTTTTTTTTTTGAGACCACTTACAGGGCTCATCCATAACCATCCATGTCATGTGATACCAAAAGAATTGCTCAAACCACATAGATATGTAAGCTATAAACTCATTAAGGGACATATGAGAAATGTGAAGCCTGTGAAAATTGGAATGTGGTTAATTGAGTAGCCAAATAAATTTAAATTATTTTTTGGTGTTGTATTCAAGAATGACATGGATTTTTGGGGTCCAAAATATGACTTGTGGCCTGAAATTGGCACCAAAAATATTGATTACACCACCAAAAAATAATTTAAACTTATTCAGCCCTTCACCTAACCACATTCCAATTTTCATAGACTTCACATTTTTCATATGTCCCTCAATGAGTTTATAACTTATATTGCTATCTGGTTTTTAGCAATTCTCTCAGTGTCACATGACATGAACAGTTATGGATGAGCCCTGTAAGTACAGTGGGCCTGGTGGTTGCCCTCAAAAAAAAAAGTTACCAAAAAAAAGTTGATTTGGCACTTCAGTCATCCCATACCACCTTGCACCAAGCTTCAACAATTTGAAGAAAAGTTGTTGCTTGGTGCTATGGTATTTGTGGTACCTCCCAGTGATGGTACCTACCAATAGTAGCTACCCATGCACATTAATTCATGTCACATGGTGTCTGGGGGATTAGCATTGCCTCAACCTGGCTGGTCAGGTTGAGGCAACACTATGGGGGATTACATGCTCTGTTTTTTTACTACTGTTGCTTTCAGTCACCTCATGTTACAATTTTCACCTTTTTGCCCCTGTCTTTTGCTTTGACAACACATGACACCCATTGACCGCTACATTCCCACAAAGATGTGCCAAGTCCCACACTCTGATTGGATGATACCTTGTTACCGAACTCTCAGGTCAATCCCACATTCTCATTGGACGATACTCTGTTACTGACCACACATGATAACTTGAAGATGCATAACCATTCATGCACAACTGTTACAATTTTCACCTTTTTGCCCCTGTCTTTTGCTTTGACAGCATGTGACACCCATACATTCCCACAAAGATGTGCCAAGTCCCATGCTCTGATTGGATGATACCTCGTTACTGAACTCTCAGGTTGATCCCGTGCTCTCATTGGATGACTTGAAGATGCATAATCATTCATGCACAACCAGGAGCTGAAGGAACCTAAAAGACAATACAATCCGAACCTGACCATTCCATTTTTGTCACAACCCATGACCAGTGTGCATACCCAGAGACAAGAATACTCCATGACCCAACCACTGATCATACCCAATCGGAATACTCTGGTTCTCCACTGACCGATCGTATGTCCACACCCATATGCTTATGACATTGTTATTGTTCTTTCACAATTCCTTGTGCCTGTCACAGATGAATGAATAGCCTTGTGCCTGATGACCGATCGACTTTTCTATTTCAAAGAAGACTGACACGTCATCCCGATCCTCATGGTTACCTTTGATATCTTGGCCAACCATCTTGTTCTTCTTCACATGTCACCTCCACATTCATTCGTTTTTCTTCTCATCAGCTGACTGCCGGTGCTCAGCTAGCAACCCGAACTCGCATGTATGACAAGCCCCCTTGATGCTCCACAAAGACTTGTACTCCAATACACATCATACAATCCTATGCTCCAAATATGCGAGCAGATGTGCTCTACCTCTCCATCGACCATATCCCCATACCTCATGATCTTACGAATGCCTGCCAACTCTTCCGACATCTCTCGACAACTATTGATCACTCCCAAACTTGTTGCACCACCAGAACAAAGTCTTGTCACATCAGACCAATACTGTTTCCATTGGATACCATCCCATTTCATTCCATTTCACTCTTCACCTCGCATCTCTATCATATATCCATTTATATCATGTATTACACCGCTCTCCTATCCCTTCTTTTCTTCTCTCTTTGTTCTAATTTCATCTTTGATTCCTTTCTTCACACTCTTATTCACTCCTATCGACATGTCTTTATCTTTAAATCCTTTCTTACATTCACCCCTGTTTTGATCCTTTATTTCTGGCCTTTCCGACTCTCTGATATTTCATTCTGACCTTCTGATATCATGACCCTATATGACTTTAGGTGTAATGTCATGGTTTCATTAGTAGAGTACAGAGATAATCACTCATACATAGTATACATAAGCACACCCCACATTCATTAGTATTTATTCCATATTTTTCTATAACACGTACGCAAGTCAATAGGCATAGTAAAGTATACCCTTACAGCCTAGCATTTGCTTTGGATATTTTATTATGGTGTCCCTACTTTGGCCCAGACTTAACCACTTATTGCTAGCATGCATAGACACTATCCACATTCATTTACATTTATTTTCTATTTTTCTATGATCTGTGTGCAAGGGAACAGGCATAACAAGGATATGTTGTGCATTATTATTGTTGGAAGGATGATGACCAATCATGTTGGACTTTGTTGATTGTTGTTAGTCTTGTTGCCACTCAGCAGACCAAACAGATAAGGAGAGAAGAGATAAGATAGAGAGGGATAAGATAAGATAAAGAATTGGAATAGAGGATCAATTGTTTTGTACCCACATCCTAAATGGGGATAACATAGCAGGGTTATTTGATATTGCAGCAGATCTGATGCTAGCCCTATTGTTGTCTAGTCCCCATTGTTCTCAGTCCCCCATTGTTCCCAAAACAGTATATATAGAGCCCCAAATTGCCCAGTAGTCAGTAACACTTCTCTCCCCCCAATTTATACCTTCCCCTTAGTGTTCACCCCTTCAGTCTTATAGTTAGTGTTATTAAGTTAGTGCTAGTAGTACTCAGTGTTAGTAGCTAGTATCCTTATAGCAGTTCACTATCAGTTTATCATTCTTGCTTGTTGAGTCTGTGGGTCTATCTTTGACCACTCAATAGGTGCATATCAGTGTTACAGTACCATCTTTCCTTTACTTTTGCTTCTTTCTTTTCTTTTCCATCTTCTTCCTCTTCGTCATCTGTATTACCACATATGCCCATTCCCTTCTGCTTAGTTGTCTTATATGTTTCCTTCACTATTCCGAGGTGCATAGCCATTCCTTACTCCTTTTATCCTTTCCTTTATCTGTAGTACACAGCCTCCTTGTCTACTCGCATATATATAGCCTGTAGTTTACTGCATGTACTTTAGATTCTAAAATTCATATCAACTTGCTTTACACCTTGAAAGTAACGCCTTCAAACGTTAAGCTTTTATAATCTCATCCGCTTGTGAAGTAAAGCTTCTCGCTTAACCTCGTCGCATTACAGTTTTAGAATCTCCTTCACTGCACGTAGCCCACCATTGCTCCTCGCACTCGATCGCAAACCACCTTCAGTCTTGCTCCTCGCTTTTCCCCAGATCCATCTTCATCTTTTCATCGTCCAGTACCTCCTCCACCTTCCCCTTCACCTCCTCCACCTGCATCTTCTTCTTCATTACCAATGGCCGATCTTGCTGCTGAACTTCAAAACCTCATTCAAACTGTCAACCTCCTTCGACAAGATCTCAACAATGCTAATGCCGAAATCACTGTTCTTCGTGCTGCTGCAGCTGTCCCCCCCCCTCCTCCTCCTCCCCCTGCTCCTGCTGCTCCAGTTCTTAAGCCCGCTAAACCTGAAGACTTCGATGGTAAATTCAATAATGTTGACAAGTTTCTCCACCAGTGTGAACTATTTCTTCGCACTCAAGCTTATACCGACACACAGAAAATTATCCTCAGATTATCTTATATGAAGTCTGGTAGCGCTTTATCTTGGGCAGAGAACAAGACAACATTGATCCCTTGGGCAACATACACCTGGGATCAATTCAAAACCGACATTCATACTTCATTTGGAGATCTTGACAAATCCGCAATGGCATGACTCAAAATCAAGGATGTTAAACAAGGAGAGCTTACAGCCAATGAATATATCGTCAAGTTCGAAGAATATGAGGCTAATACAGGTTTTAATGATGAGGCACTTATTGGACTATTGTTACGATTTTCACCTTTTTGCTTTGACAGCACATGACATCCAGTACATTCCCATGAAGATGTGCCAAGTCCCACACTCTGATTGGACGATACCTTGTTACCGAACTCTTGGGTCAATCCCACATTCTCATTGGATGATACCCTGTTACTGGTGACTTGAAGATGCATAACCATTCATACACAATCAGGAGCTGAAGGAACCTAAAGACAATACAATCTGAACCTGACCATTCCGTTCTTGTCACAACCCATGACCAGTGCACATACCTGGAGACAAGAATACTCCATGACCCAACCACTGATCATACCCAGCAATCGGAATACTCTGGTTCTCCGCCGACCGATCATATGTCCACACCCATATGTAGTGTTGCCTCAACCTGGCTGGTCAGGAAAAGCTGATTCCAGTTCTGAACTTTTGATGCACAACCAGGATCAGCTTTTCCTGATCAGCCAGGTTGAGGCAACACTACCCATACGCTTATGACATTGTTATTGTTCTTTCACAATTCACCTACATGGTTCCTTGTGCCTGATGACCGATCGACTTTCCTATTTCAAAGAAGACCGACACATCATCCCGATCCTCATGGTTACCTTTGATGCCCAGCTCATCGCCACGATTGTCATATGTTCTATTGGCATCTCCACCCTTGTGGGCGTCTACATCTATGCAACCTATATTCGGATAACACAACCTCCCCACAATGACTCAGATATCGGATCCATCATAGTTGCCAACAACCGATGACTCCTTTGACCTATCTTGGCCGACCATCTTGTTCTTCTTCACATGTCACCTCCACATTCATTTGTTTTCTTCTCATCAGCTGACCGCTGGTGCTCAGCTAACAACCCGAACTCACATGTATGACAAGTTCCCTTGATGCTCCACAAAGACTTGCATTCTGACATGTTTCATCACCTTTGTGTACCAGTCCACTGGTCGAGAATATCCACACCTAGTCGATATCCCAGTCATCCAGTACCCTGCAGCCAAGAAGGGTTATATGAAGCACCTTTGCTTATCGTACTGCAGTGGTGTATGATTACCAGTGTTCATTGCATTGACCCCATCGTGGTTCTTCCCCATTCAGTGATTGGCCTTCTCTCCTGCCTCCAATGATGAAGCATCACATCCATCTTTCCATCCCAATCCCACATACACATACTCATAGTCATATGCTGCTATTGGCCAGGCATCCACTGCCAATGCAAACCATTAGGAAGACGAACCAATCTCATCATTCCCAAACTAGGAACTCAGCCACATGACATCCACATGGCTGCCTCATGTTCACCATGTGCCTGCTGACACATCCACTCATGGATTGTTTCACCTCCTTACCATGAGGCAACCATGAGGTGAAGGGTCTGGACCCTTGATTGCTCTGAACCATTTCCTTGGAATCACTACTTGGAACACTGATGGACATGCTATATCTGCAGGACAGCCTTATTGTTCTTACGTCTCTCTCGGTTTGTACAGACAGACCCGGTAGTCTGTCTTTCATGGCATTTCCCTAACTCTTTTATATTTAAACCTACATCTTCGAACTGTTCCTCTTTTTCCCTTCCCTTTCCTCACGTTTAGTCTGGTTTCCACCCCCTGGTTCGCTTACCTAGCCTTCCTCCCTCCCCTAGACTGCTACTTGTTGTATAGTAGTAGTTGACCATGAATACACCCTATTCCTTGTGTTTCCTCTGGTCTGATCTCGACTCAGTTTAGTTGGTTGTTGCTGAAGCCTGCTGATCTAGCAATCCATAACAACTATTTAAAGATGGATTGAATTCAGGACTTGTCACTAGCATTTATCGTCTCGAAACCATGCCAAACACTATTGCAGGATGGAAGACTTACGCTCGACGCTTTGACCGACAATATCGTGAACTTCTCGCATTAACTTCATCTACCAAAGCAGAAGGCAAGAAAAAAGAGTCCTCCAAACCTTCGTCTTAGTCTAAACCATCCACTTTCTCCACATCTTCCGCATCATCTACTTCTCGCATTAAATCAGAAGCGGTTGACCCCGTTATCGCTGCACAACGAAAGGCTGCAGGACAGTGCATTATATGCGCTTCCAAAGATCATTGGGCTAACGCTTGCCCTAATTGCACCTCTTCGTCCTCTCTCTCTCCCACCACCACCCCTCGCAGCAACAATCACTCTGATCGTGGATGGAACAAACACACTCGCACTATACATGAAATTATAAAGGATGAAAAAGAGATGAAAGAAGGAAGTTCTTCAGGAAATACTTTCTATGAGACATTGGGTGTGTCTAAATTTACATGTGCGCAGAAAGCAGAACTAGTTAATAACCTTGTATCTGAGGGACATTAGATACATCATCTTGTTCGGACTTCTTCGATGATTTACCAGACAATTCTTTATATGGACTATCTTCTTATCGCTGTCTAGGCTCTTTAGTTTCTTCAAATGACACTTTTTCAGTCACACTTTATCCCGAAACTATAGATACTTGCAAAAAGTTTCCTGTCCATGTTCTTATTAATTCTGGCACTTCTGGTCTTTTTATAGATCGCTCCTTCGTCAAGAACAACAGTCTCTCTCGGCAGTATCTGGAATCCCTGATACCCGTACGGAACGTCGATGGCTCACCCAACTGAGATGGCCCCATCAATTCTTATTGTGATGTCAATCTTTTCGTGCCACCATCATATTCCGAACGCCTTGACCTGGAGATTTCCTCCATCAGCAACTTCGATGTCATTCTCGGCTTCGCTTGGATTCGAAAACACAATCCACACACCTGTTACAGATCGTCTACAGGACGGCTCCGACAACAAACTAACTCAGACTAACTTCGAGCAATGAAAGGGAGAAGAGAGGTATTATTGATCCAGTGTGATAAACCAGACTAAACGTAAAGTATACTATACATACATTGATTGTATATAAAGGAAACATCTTGAGGGGAGGCAGTAGCCTATCGTCCAATAGCATAACTCCCTCTTATCTCTGACCAATAGCATTAAGCCCTCTTATCTTGGATGAATAAGTGTGATATGATTGGACGATAACCAGGCATGTGATTTGATCATACATGTGGAGATGTCAAAGCGCGAGAACTTGGACCTGAAAGAATGGTAGCCAATAGGATCGTGGGACTTGTCACTTCATCGTGGGAAAGTGGCCGTGGGAATTGAGCGATGGGTAAGCAGGGCGAAAAGGGGTGAAAAGGTAACAATACCCCCCCCACAAGGTTCGCGTCCATGCGAACAAGAACGGAAAGAGGAAGGGGATCAAACGGAAAGAATAAAAAGTATATCAGGGATGGACCATGTGCCATACATGGCGGCCAGCAAGGCTGTTTGGGGCAGACTGTGTCGGGGGGTCGCAGATCTGGCGGATAACTTATATCGTAACCAACAACAGAAAGGAGGTCTCCAAACCTCCAACTCTGTACATCATAGTTTAACGTCGTCGCGGACGAGCGACCATCAGAAGATGCGGAGGAAAGGGTTGATGGGGTGATCGGAGAGGAGACGGGGCAGTACCTCACAGAAACGAAGAGGGGGTAAGACGTCGTATTGGTCCCACAACAAAGCCGAAGGAAGGGGAGTACGCATATGATGCATCATGGCAATTGGATATGCGTATGTAGATAACCGTCCATCATTGAAGGCGAGATTGCTGAGGCCACCTGCGACATCATGGAGGTGACCACGGGTACTCGGCATACCGATGGTGATGACATGGGTGATGGCGTTTACTTTGCCAAGCTTGAACAACCACAGACATCGGACTGAGGTCGGGAAGGCAAATGAGCAAAAGTCGTGATTTTCCTGACGTGAAAGGAATGAAGCGATGACCTTGGGTTCAACGGATACGATGACATCGGTGGCCAGGGAACGCAATGGAGAAGCATTGACGGGACGAGGGATGATCGAGATGCGAAGATTAGCCGATGTAGGTGCACGAGGATGTAAACGATGAAATTCGGAGACAAGTTTCTTGCAATTCTTTGTCTCTGAAGCAGGTATCCATGAGTCCTCTTCACGGGGATAACCTAACCAATGGACGAGATAGAACAGGCGATTCCGGCGAACAACAGAATCAATAACTTCTTCAATTTTGTACTCTTCTTGTCCATCAACAATTTCCGCAGGTGGTTGTGGTAACATGGTAGCTTGCTGGGGGAAAGCAGGCGGGACGTATGGGGATAGAAGAACCTCATTGAAGATGGGATATTTCTTCGACCATGTAGAGGGAAGTTTCAACTCATAGGATGATCGTCCAATCTTCCTTATGATGGGAAAAGGGCCATATCGTTTGTCATCCAACTTCTTAGACGGACGGAGAGAATCGATGTTTGTGGATTCTAACCACACCATGTCGCCAACATTGTATTCTGGGGCGGGACGATGTTTCCTGTCATAGAATTTCTTCATCTTCTCTTGAGCAACAGCTAAGGCATTGGTTGCTTGCTCTTGTATGCAGTTCATTCGGTCTGCAAAAGAGGCGGCAGATTCATTGACGATCTCTTCCTTGGTCGGCTCCTTTCCTTTCCAGGGATGGAAACCCATTGTCGCATAAAACGGGGACATGCCGGTGGATGAGGATTCATGATTGGCAAGGGCGAACTCTGCCAAAGCCAGCCATTTGGCCCAATCATCTTGTCGTTGATTGATGAACAAACGGAGATATGTTTCGATTTTGGCATTAGTTCGTTTGGTTTGTCCATCTGCTTGCGGGTGATACGCAGTCATCAGATGTCCAACGATCCCTAACAAACAATTTAATTCTTTTGTGAAACCGGATACAAATTGTGTTCCGAGATCAGAGATGATGACATGGGGTAATCCAAATCGTTTGAAGACATAATCACGGTATAGTCGTGCAGATCCTTCTGAGGTTAACGTAGTAGTAGTAGGGATGAGGATTGATTGCTTCTTCAATTTATCCATTACCACTAGGATGGCGTTGAAGCCTTGCGATTCGGGTAAGGGGCCGATTAGATCCATCGTGGCGGTATGCCATGGATACGGAGGGATCGCATGGGGATGTAACAACCCCGGTTTCTTCCCTCGATGAATCTTCTTTTGTTGACAGGATAGGCATGCTGCAACATATTTATTGACGTCAGCGCGAAGAGACGGCCAGGTGAAGTGTTGTGAGATAGCCCTGAATGTGTTTTCTTGTCCAGGATGTCCAGACAAGGGAGTATCATGATGCTCTTGTATGATTTCTCCTCGGAGATGGTCATCTTTTGGGACATATAACAAATCGTTATAATAGATCAAACCATCATCCATACATTTCCAAGGAGAGCTAGAATCTTTTAATCCTTCGCTGACCTGCTCATCCAATTGGAGTCCAAGTTCGATGAATTGTTTTTGCCATTGGGGGTTCATCGTGGTGGTGTTGAGTGAAGCCATGAATAAGGAATCAGGAAGCACGACAACATTTTTATTGTCGTTGAGGCCTCGGTCGTGGTCAACACGCCTGGAAAGCAAGTCTGCCTTGCGGTTCAGGGTTCCGGGACAGTGATGAAGCTGGAAATTATAATCCTGGAGGAAAGAGATCCATCGGGCTTGTCGTCAAGTCAAGTTCTGTGGTTGCTGGAAATAAGTTAAGTTTTGATGATCGGTGTAGACATCGATGATCTCTGGTGTACCAAGAAGGAAATGTCGCCATTGCTCGAAACATCGGATTATTGCGAGTAATTCCTTATCGTGAACATCGTAATTTCTTTCCGCCGGGGACATGCTATTTGACAGGAAAGCTACTGGGTGCCATGTACCATCATCTTGTTGTTGGAACAGGATAGCACCGGTGGCAAAGTCAGAGGCATCACATTCGATCTTGAATTTTCCATGGTTATTAGGGATGACGAGAACGGGATCCATCGTGATGATTCGTTTCAACTCTTCGAATGCAGTTTGTTGTTCTGTATTCCATTCCCAATCCTTTTTACCGGTTAAGGAATTTAACGGCAATGCAACTTGTGCGAAGTTACGGACGAATCGTCAATAGAAGTTGAGGAAACCCAAGAACGATTGTAATTCTTTTTTGTTCTTCGGGATCGGCCAGTTAGTGATCGCATCTGTCTTCGTAGGGTCCATGCATACTTTCCCATGTTCGACAATGAGACCCAGACATTCCACCCATTGGGCATCAAAGGTACATTTTCCGATCTTCAAGAACAGCTTGTTATCTCGGAATTTCTGTAATACTTGACATGTTCGTTCTTGATGTTCTTCTAAGTTCTTGGAGAAAATGATGACATCATCCATATATATATGTAACCAACCAGCCCGTATTTCATACTGGAATATGTGATTCATCATCCTCTGGAACGTCGGAGGAGAATTCTGTAGGCCAAAGAACATCACAGTAGGCTCGAATAACCCTTTTGGTGTCAGGAATGCGGCCTTGTACTGATCTCCTTCCTTGATCCGTATGTTGTTGAATCCCCAGCGAACATCTAGCTTTGTAAAGTACTCTGCACCATCGAGCTGATTTATGATGTCGTCAATTAATGGTAATGGATAGTTGTCCGGAATAGTATGTTCATTCAATTTCCAGTAATCCTGTACACCACGTAATTCGGTCGCATCCTTCTCATGTACATAGAAGAATGGCGAGGCATAAGGTGATTTCGATGGTCTGATCTTTCCAGCCTTGAGATTCTTGTCAAGGAACTCGTCAAGTTTCTCGCGTTCAGGGGGAGATAATGGGTATAGTTTACAACTTAAATGGTCTGGTGCATCTGGCTTTAAATTGATCACGTGGTCCCAAGGTCGAGAGGGTGGCATTGTGTCGGTGGCTTTAGGATCAAAGACATCGGCATAATCCTTGTAAACATCAGGTAACTGGTCGACAATTGACTGTTCCGGCTTATTGATTTCGTCGGCCATCTTGGCGCGAGCCAATTCTGTGGATTTTGTCTGGAAGGCGCGATACCAGGCCGGTTTGTCATAGATCACGGTTTTGAACGTTACACCTTCGATTTTACCAGGGGAGTGACTGCAGACAGAAAGACATCGAGTAAAATCAATCGTCTTGGTTAACCAGTCGATCTCGGGATTATGCTTCTTCAGCCAATCAAAACCGAGATAGATGTCGATCTTTGCCAGGGGAATTACTGTAAGATGTATTCGTTCCATATGTTCGCCAAGTCGTAAGTTCATCTCGACATATTCCGTAATCAGGGCATCCTTGGACATCGTACCATCCCCGTTGTAACTGGGGAAAGGTTTCTCATACTTCTGTGTCGTGAGATGATGTTGTTGGACGAAACCAGAATTAATGGCCGAGACAGTGCAACCAGAATCCAGTAAGCAAGTAATAGAGAATTTCCGCTGATCGTCGATCGTAGTCAATTGGCCTTTGACGCTGATCGACATCATCATGGTACTATCATCCGATGATGCAACCAATTGTTCGATTCGTTGGTTGACTTCTCGAAGTCTCCATTCTGCAAATCGTTTATCGGCTTTTGTGACGAGAGGTTCCATTTGTCGCATCTTATGGATTTTAACTGCGGTAGGCTTTTTCATTGGTTCTGTTTTCCTCTCTGTAGGCCGCTGATATGCCTGGGGGAGTTCCGTGACCAAATATTCAACAGCTTTGTCGATGGGCATTCGTCGTAACCTGACGACTAATCCTGGACTGATCTTCATGGTATGTTGTCCATGAATATCCCAATCATTCATGAGATCAAGGGCGCCGTACATATCAGTATTTATGATAGCAACCATTGTCTCTTCGGCATTGAATTCACTTTCAATGACTGGTTTGGATGACGCAACCATAACAAGTACCGGTTCTCTTTCTACTGGCATCACAGTATACTCGGACTGTTCATCTGGTACTTGTTGTTTCGGTAGCTTCGATTGAGGCCACTGTTCTGTTCGTTTCTTCTTTATTTCCTTTCGCATGTCTGTTCTCATTGTCTGAAGTTCAAGCAAAATACGGTCGAATTCAATAATGGTCGGCGTATTTACAATTACAGGGGGGGTAGACAAATGAGACGTAGTCGAAGAGTCCATGCATTTCTTCAACCATTTTAAAAATCCTTCTTCGCAAGAGCGAGTTCGTCCTCGAGTTGTGTGCAACGAGTCTCAAGCATCTGAATGATGTCTTGACCGCTCAATGCGGGTTCGGTATTCATGGAGCGGACGTGTTGCTCCTGTTCAGTGTTCAATACGTGTACACGTTGTACGCGGGACAGACAGTTGCATGAGAGATGTCCAGGCTGCCTACAATTGAAGCAAAGACTGGCCTTCGGCAGACATAGGCTGCTTGAGTTTCTCAGCCATGACAGCGGCTCGGTCGACGTCCATGGCATCAGGGTCTTTCGGTTTTGCAGGCACTGTGGCAACTGCGGCAGGAGTGTAAGTCGTCTTTGACTTCTCACCCTTCTTCGTCGGGTTACTTCCACCCATAAGTCGTTCGATCTCATTGCGGCGGCACCATTGGCGGTCCAACAAGATGGTCTTTGCCTTCCATTCCACTACGGTGGTCGGCATAATTTCCAGACCGAAGATTCGGTCGACGAGAGGTTTATTCAAATGATTTTCAAGGAGCGGGATCAACTGCTACTGTTGTACGATCGGGTCCCATCCAGCATGTTTGTACAGGATCTCGAATTGCAGCCAAAACTCATCGGCTGTCAATTTCCCTTGACGGAGCGTGTTGAGCTTGATTGCAGCATCCCGCTTGTCATCTGGTTTGTCGAATTGTGCGTACATCAACGCCGTAAAGGCGTTCCATGTACCCCAATCCATTTGCGGGGGGTTCGGTTCTCCTGTACGATGTGCAGTCATCCGAGCGGTATAATCGTTGGCGACAGTGTCGCAGTAATCATTGGCCCATTCGGATGCAATGCCTTTATCCATCAACAACAAGACAAGGAATATTTTCCTTTCATGTCGGGTTTCGATAGGAACGGGGACTTCAACAGTTCCAAATTCGTCAAAGTATTTCGAGTTTGCGGCTATGAAGACGGTGACGGCGCGAGAGAAGGAACGAAATTCTTCTTTATCACCGTTGTATTTCGAGGGAAGGGGGATGAGGGATTTGAGGGCGGACATGGCTTATTGTCTGTGTCTGGTTGATTGGTTCTTACGTCGGAGGTAGTGGTCATAAGCGGGACTGGTGGTCCAGGCGGAAGTATATTTCTGTTTGTGTGTACCTAACACTTTAAGCAAACGTCGCAATCCGACGTCGTTCTTCAGACGTTGAGAGATGTAATAACGGGTGGTGGAGAGATCAAGCCTGGTTACGGGATCAGGGAGTAACTGGATGGGATTACCGTGATCAGGATGGGTGAAGCGGAGAAAATGTGATGGAGGAATGGGGAGATATTCGCGATAATGCTCGTAGTTTCTTTTCAAGCCAGAATGTACCGGGGTCGACCAATCCGAAGGGAAATGATCTCCAAAGGGTTCGTACCACTTGGTCCAAACAACCGTTCGATAGAAGGGATAGACAACGGGCAGATCAACTACCAAGTAGGATCTTCCTGGTACGTCAAAGGCTCTTTCTCTTTCGAGGTGTTGGGCTGCGTCCCACTTGTTATAGATGATACGATGTTGGAAGGGGGCGTTGACCGGATGAAAGATGTTGTGAATAGTCAGGTGGAAATCCAGTGTTCCAAAGATCGAAGAGAAGATTTGGTGACTTTGGTATGGTGTCGGATGAAGCGGAAAAGCTTTTTTGTCTTTGTACGTTTGATCTCGGTATTGTTATGTATAGCGGGACCTTCTCGGATCTGTTGTGTAGGGGGAACAGGTAATTTTTGTCTCCGGCGTTGCCACTCCGAACTTTCGTTGAGACCTGTCAAGATGTCAACGGGGTCTCGTCCGAGTATTGGTTCCGCTCCGATGATGGAATCAAAAAACTCTTTGCGGGGATCAGGTGCATTCGTCGATCGATAATACGGCCAAACTTTGGGCGGATCACGCGATACGACACGGACGGGTTCAATAATTGTTTCGATGGGGACGGTCTCAATCAACTCTTCAGACCGTATGGAAGGTGTTGGTGAAGGTGTAGGAGGAGCGGAGGGGTTTGGAGGGACGAAGTCGAGTTCCTCATCAATATAACGGGAGAGCGAAAGATAGGAGGGATAAAGGTTGTCGGGTAAGTGATATTGGGAATTCTCGTAGTCTTCTTGATTATAGAAATAATCCATCTTGACTAGTGGGTTCGGGTTCGGGGACTTGTATAGGCCTTGTATCAGATAAACCGAATACAAGCGCAGCAACTATAGTCAAGTGTCTTCGTGACATGAGTCGGTTTGTCGGAGGAGAGTGGAACATTTAGTCTTTTGTTACGGATCGTCTACAGGACAGCTCCGACAACAAACTAACTCAGACTAACTTCGAGCAATGAAAGGGAGAAGAGAGGTATTATTGATCCAGTGTGATAAACCAGACTAAACGTAAAGTATACTATACATACATTGATTGTATATAAAGGAAACATCTTGAGGGGAGGCAGTAGCCTATCGTCCAATAGCATTAAGCCCTCTTATCTTGGATGAATAAGCGTGATATGATTGGACGATAACCAGGCATGTGATTTGATCATACATGTGGAGATGTCAAAGCGCGAGAACTTGGACCTGAAAGAATGGTAGCCAATAGGATCGTGGGACTTGTCACTTCGTCGTGGGAAAGTGGCCGTGGGAATTGAGCGATGGGTAAGCAGGGCGAAAAGGGGTGAAAAGGTAACAACACCAGTGTCATAGACAAAACCCTGGAGATATTTCAAAAGGGAATTCCTTCGACATCCCTGACCGTGGATTCAATGTATGAATCAAGAGTCGACACTCCTTTGGATCCTTACAAAGAATTCATTGCTTCGGTTGATCTCAGATCCGATGATGAGTATTTTTCTTTCAAATGAGATCAAATCCTCCACATGATTAACAGCATTTCACTTGGAGATACTTCGCGTACTACAACGGTTGAAGAAGATATGAAAATGTTCATACCAGAGAAGTATTGGGATTATGAAGATATCTTTCTTAGAAAGTCCTTCGACAAACTTCTCACACATTCCGACTTCGATCACGCTATCAATCTCAAAGACTCTTTCACACCACAATGCGGAAAACTTTATTCTCTATCTCCTCGAGAACAAATCAAACTCGATAAGTTTCTAGAAGAAAATCTTTCGACAGGACAAATACGACCTTCTAAGTCACCCCAAGCTGCTCCCTTCTTTTTCATAAACAAGGTTGAAGAAATTAACGCTTTAGGTTCTGATCCAGGATTGTGCCCAATCCAGGATTATCGTTATCTTAACACTCACACAGTTTGCAATCACTATCCGCTCCCTCTCCTATCCAAAATTCTCCAACAGCCAAAATTCCAATCAGCGAAACACTTTACAGTCATCGATGTTCGCTGGGGTTACAACAATATTCAGATTAAACATGGAGATGAATGGAAAGCCGCATTTATTACGAACTGTGGATTATTCGAACCTACCGTTATGTTCTTTGGACTCTGCAATGCCCCCACCACCTTTCAACGGATGATGGATATTCAATTTCATGATGTTCTCACAACAGGTTGTGTCTTCATTTATATGGATGACATTATTATCCTAGGAGATATCCCTGAAGAACTTGACACAAATACCCGACACATACTTGACATCATGCGAGAGAATAATCTCTCTTGCAAACCCATCAAATGTCAATTTGAGGGATGATCACATGGGACTTTTTCTCCTATGGCCCTTTCTGCA
This sequence comes from Hygrocybe coccinea, assembly GCA_963555575.2. Taxonomy (NCBI): domain Eukaryota; kingdom Fungi; phylum Basidiomycota; class Agaricomycetes; order Agaricales; family Hygrophoraceae; genus Hygrocybe; species Hygrocybe coccinea. The sequence continues at coordinate 1,040,189 of OY741993.2, read as the reverse complement.
CTCTGTCCATCTATGGTGAATCGTCTTGGGCAACACTTGGCTAGTCCAGTCAAACTGCGAGACAAGTGCAAGACCAATACAATAGTCCAACCTACTGGTCAACAATCATGATGACACCGCCTTTTACAAAAAATCCATGAACTGAAGCAATGTGGGTCCACCATCATCAAAAGCTCCTGTAGTGCTTGCAGACTGCAAGATCTTCCTGAAAACTCGACAGACTATAACATGGATGCCCACAAGGCTATTGCCATGGCCCCACCAGCAACAAACCCACCAGCTCAAATGATTGCCCAACCCAAAGAACCGCAGTCCACCAAATGTGTCCTACCCAATGCGGCAGCTCACAAGCTGTTCACTTCTTGGAAGAAGCTTCTCCCTGAACTGCTCAATCCATACTTGAGATTCAAGACCTTCTCAACTGGGTCCATCATCAGGCCCACAATTCAACATGTCCGGGGCACATTGCAATGGATCCAGGGACTGGGCATATTAATATTGCATTAGTGGAAGGCATTCTAATGTCACCCATGTCTATTGTGTGTACCGTGATCTATCACCATTTGGGCTACTATCACCATTTGGGCTAAACCAATTTTCCAAACCTCTGGTGCAGCAATTGGCTTCGGACTTTGTGTGATTTCAAGCTAGCATATCTCAGGTATTTGCGGCTAGAATATGTAGGGCATACATCTTGTGGATCAAGTATCAGGCTCAGATGAATGGTGTTAGTCTGTGAAATTGAATATCTTTTCATGTTCTGCAACTGCTTCACAGAAGATTTGAGTTGGATTTTGCTTGGGGGTGCAAGGTTATTCATTAGTCCAGTCTTCTGTACAACTTCTGGGCATATAATTGGTATTGTTCATGGAAGAAGTGGCTTTAGATGAATTATCTCAAACGCGTCTGTCACATCACGCATTACCATATTTGATCACATATCTCGCACCATGAAAAAAAATTGCATTCCACCCAAAAAAATGGTGGGACGGGCCAAATCTGTACGACAGAAAACAAAGGAAGCAGCAGATCTCAAAGAACATTGGATGCAAAGGGCAGTGGCAGTTTATTGGGAAGAACAAGAGCTGCCAAAACCAAAATCTCTCGAGAAAATCTGTTCACAGGTCGAAGAAGAGTGTCTACAAGCAACTAATCAAGTGGTCAAACTGTCATCATCAACCTTGGATAGGCGTGTCAAAGGAGGAAGGAGTCATAGGGAAGCTCATGAGGAAAAGAGGTGGTTAAATGACGAAGAAGTGGAGGTGGTGATCCAAAACATTATCTTTTATGGTGAACGAGGCCTCCCTCTCTCCCACCGGCGATGTAAAGGCTTGTTCGGGGTGGCTTCGGAATGAAAGATCCTAACCAAGGGGTGTCAGCGTGAAAGTGACAGGGTAATTAGTGTCGTGAGTCGTAGTAAAATGGTGTAAGAGAATATAAGTGAAGCCGCCGTCTAATACGACGATAACGGGTGAGAAAATAGGGAAGCCGACGATACCGACGACGTCGGGTACGGCGGGTTGGGTCGGGTACGGCGAGCGGGTAACGATAAAACAAAATGAAATAGTAAGAATAAGGACGGGGAGTCTACGGGTTACGACGACGAGAGGTTCTAAAGAGTTCTGAATGATTCTGAGCGAGACAAAGAGGGGGGAACTGGATTGTTATTTTAATACGGTTGTCGGTCACCGTTTTATAGAAGTCTGTCTAGAGTGCTACTTCGGTATAAGTTACTTCGGCCGATAGTAACTACAAAGGAGGTATGAAATAGGAAGGAGAAGATGGGAGTTGCGAGGCAACAAAGGAACGGGAATGGAGAGGAAAAAGATATAACGAAAAAGATGAAAATAAAGGACCTATGTCCAATGAGGACAGGGGGTATAAGTCCGATGTCGGTATGGGAGTCCGAGGTGTCACGTGTGATCGTTTTGGGCGATATGAATCATCGGTGTCGGTATAAGATCGGCCGTTGGTAGACGGTATACATCGGGTACAGCGGGTGATGTCGGGTTACGTCGGTTTCGAGGATGAGGAAGTGGGGCGTGTCGGGTTCGTGAGTATCTGTGATATATCGATGATACGTACTCAGAGCGTCGTCAGACCTCTACATCTCCAGGGAACTTTTAATAGAGACCATCCGTGGTCGACACTAGGGGGACTTGGGACTCTAGACGCGAAAGCGGCTGATCACGTGAGCCACCAAACAACGACATCGTGGGAACGTCACATAAAAACGCGCCACAATTTTTCACCGTCTTTTCTTCATCGGTACCACCACTACCATCTTCCAACCACCTAACTTCTTATCACATACACCTACTCCATTCATCTATTATCATGAGCTACGCCGCCTATGACGCTTTCGTTGCCGCACTCGACGCGGATCAACGCCAAGATTACGAGGAGGCCGTCGAGGCTGTGGTGGAGTTCCACCGAGACGCGATGGTGACGACGGGCGAGGGGCAAGAAGTGGCGGTAAAGAAGTGGCTTGTCGGCCGTAAAAAGGCGCTGGTAAGTCTTACTAGTCATATTTCCTCCAATCTTCTAATGATCCAATCGTCCTAGCGTGTGTATAACGGGCTCATCGCAGAGCTCCAAATGTCAGGGATCGAAACCGTGGACCCGCCGCTCTGGGACGGCCGACAGCGATACGCAGAGGAGATGGAGGATTGGTTGTGCAGCATGGCAGAGTTGGCGCGAGTGGAGGAGGAGGAGGCTAGACGGGCGGAGGCGGAGAAGAAACAGCAGGAGGAGGAGGAAAGACGACGGCGAGAGGAGGCGGCAAGGCGACGACGAGAGGAAGAGGAAAGGCAACGGGAGGCGGAGGTGGAAAGACGACGGTTGGAGGAGCTGAACAGGAGGGAAGCCGTGGCGATGCAGGAGCGGGATGACAGTAGACCTGGTCGTTTGGGTTAACCCAAGTACAGTTATAGGTGCATATGGTAGGTACACACAGCGCAGTTATTAACTGGGACAGCAATAACTGTGATGTGGTTAACCTGGAAGGTTAACCAAGATGCTGCTATTGCTGGAGGGCAGGTTAACCAGAAGGCAGCTATTGCTGTGGGCCAGGTTAACCAGAATGCAGCTATTGCTGAACCAGAATGCAACTATCGATGCAGTGCAGGTTAACCACATGCCAGTTATTGCTGTGGGGCAGGTTAACCAGAACACAGCTATAACTGCAGGTCAGGTTAACCAGAACACAGCTATTGCTGCGGGGTAGGTTAACCTGTATGCAGGTATTGCTGTAGGCCAGGTTAACCAGAATGCAGCTATTGCTGCAGGGCAGGTTAACCAGTACTCAGTTATTGCTGTAGGCCAGGTTAACCACATCCCAGTTATTGCTGCGGGGCAGGTTAACCAGAACACAGCTATAACTGCAGGTCAGGTTAACCAGAACACAGCTATTGCTGTGGGGTAGGTTAACCTGTACACAGCTATTGCTGTAGGCCAGGTTAACCACAATGCAGCTATTGCTGTGGGGTAGGTTAACCAGTACTCAGTTATTGCTGTAGGCCAGGTTAACCACATCCCAGTTATTGCTGCGGGGCAGGTTAACCAGAACACAGCTATAACTGCAGGTCAGGTTAACCAGAACACAGCTATTGCCGTGGGGTAGGTTAACCTGTATGCAGCTATTGCTGTAGGCCAGGTTAACCAGAACACAGCTATTGATGCAGTGCAGGTTAACCACATCCCAGTTATTGCTGTAGGCCAGGTTAACCACATCCCAGTTATTGCTGTTGGGCAGGTCAACCAGAATGCAGCTATAAGTTAGGGTATAGCACGGGTTTGGGCCTTTATGTATGAAACAAAATACCAATATTGTTGGAATTACTTGGCCTTTGGGTGGGGAATGGGTCTTGAAAATCCTTGGAAAACCTGTGTCCATCATTTCCATTGTTATCCACACTGTATACAATAGATAAAACCTATAAAATATTGCATATAGCCTCAAATGAAATGGGCACACAATGTGATGGGTTGAACAGGTTTAAACCTGCGGGTATAATGTATGCAAAAACGCGGACATGGCCTTTCATATTGCACAATTATATCCAACACTTGGCAGCCATCTTATTTAACATAAAATGGACATCTTCCCCCTATACCCCAAAGTGAATACATGTAAATTGAGCCTATATACTTCAAAACAAATTGCAGGATCAAAAACCCATGGGTAACCTGTGCTGAACCCTAGCTATAACTGCAGGTCAGGTTAACCAGAACACAGCCATTGCTGTGGGGCAGGTTAACCTGATTGCTGTAGGCCAGGTTAACCAGAATGCAGCTATAACTGCAGGGCAGGTTAACCACATCCCAGTTATTGCTTCAGGGCAGGTTAACCAGAGTGCAGCTATTGATGCATGGCAGGTTAACCCAAATGCATTTATTACTGGAGGGCAAGCTAACAAGAATCCAGTTTGCACATTAACCCTTCTTTCTTCCAGGCTGGTTAACCAATTTCCAGGCCCTAATCCAATTATTTCACTGCTATTTCATTTTCCATCACAATATCTTGCTTCACTAGGATAGCAATTTTCTGCAATGTAACTAGTCACTAACTACAGAGTTATAAACAAGGTATAGGCAATGGCTTAGAAGCCAGCATATTTAGTGAAAACACCCAAATGTTGAAACAAAAGTAAAGTCCAATGGGTATACCAAGCAGGGCTATTTTCATGGGCTACATCATTCCCTCCTAAGCCTGTCACATATTGTCAGAGAGGGTGTCAAAAATATGAAATCTTAGCTTACCTTTTCACCTTTCGACCATCTTCCCTGTCACTCCCATCACGATCATGTTTCTTGCCAGATCCAAGCTTTGCGATCATCTGGTCCAACACCCAAGCCACATCCTCCACAGCTCCCATGAACACCTTCTTCTGTGCTCCTGTCTTCAACACCATCCACCACAATCCCAGGCTTACCACAACATTAAAAACACCATTAATACTCCCCTTCTTCAATTCCTCCCACTCCTCCTCAGCATCAACCAACCGTAACAGCTTTTGGTTACCTTTCTGGACACGTGAAGAAGGCTGCAATAATGCCCACCACTTCTTCCAGGATGCCACAAATGCAGGAAGGTCATCAATCATAGGGAAAGTCTTACGCCCCCCATTGATCCAACGACCAATCACCTCTGGACGCTCAGTCTTGGATAATACCATAGCTTTTCCCTAACACAATATCAATTCCATTATCAATATAGCTCACTCCTCTTACATACCTGTCCTGTTGGAAAGCCAAGCAACATTTCAAACCTTTGGAGCTTCTGAACAATCTCCTGGAATTGCACAGGGCCTTTAATGACCTCAACCTTGCCAAGAAATGTCTGCAGCCATTCTGGCAAGGCTGGAGTGCCCTGACTGACATCAATTTGATCCCTACCATGCCATGAGCAGGTTTAATGCAATGATCTCAGAGGAGACTTACATTTGTCCAGAGGAGACACCAAGCCCAAGTTGCTTTGTGGCATTGGTAACAGGTTCCTCTATGTCCTCAGGGTTGGCACAAGAATCATCGGTACCATCCTGTTCATTGATCTGCACACAAATAGTTAATATACCATCAACACAAGTAGAATCCAAGCACCTCTGGTACACCTGTCCCCAATTTCACCTTTGAACTCTGTTTTGTGGGCTTTTTCTTCTTTCAGCAGACTGTCAGCAGTAAACATACCATGAGATGTTGAAAACACACCTTTCCATTTTTCTCTCCCTGTTATACAGCATTAGCATGTGTACCATCTAACATTGCAAGTCAGGATCACATACCTGAGATTTAGAGCCACCTTCATTATGACCTGGCCCCGCTAAGTCCCCCATGAGCTCTTCATAAGCCTTTCGGGCATCATCAAGCAACAGTTGATTCCTTTTGATGTTCTCACGTTTCTCCTTTTCGTACTCGGACTCCTCCTAGTTCAACAAAAGTTAGTGAGAAAGTAACATATTTGGCCATATACGTACAGGCATGTTCTGACCTCTCGGGGCATCATCGTGAGGGGCTGATGGCTCTTGTCTGGCGCCATGAGATTCAATCTTCGCCGAGTTCAATGAATTTAGCACAAAAAACAAACAGATTCGGCAATGTACATACAGGAACCTTCCCGTCTCCAGAACCTTCACCAGAAGGAGTCGGCACAGCACCATGACTATTCGTAGATCTCGACAGTCCAGACGTGGGCGTGTCCATCTTGGCCTAAGTCACTGGACGTTAGCCATGCAATATATTCCGAGTCAGGAATACAACAAACCGTCACCGAGTAATTTGCCAGATCTTCAGTCCCAGGCAATGCACGGGACTGGCGTACAGAGGGCGCTGTGGGTTCGAGGTCAATCAAACATGAAACAGAGATGCGAGGTAAATGTGCCCTCACGAAAAATCCCAGATGCAAATTTATGGAATGGTTTGCGAACCCGATCCTGATAGTCCTTGTATGCAACTCCGAAGTCATGGCCATGTGCTGACCTTCCCTTGTGGAACCTTTTCATTACAGGTGAGTCAATGGAAGTGATTGCGATGAATGGATGAAAGCTTACTCGAGGAGACAGATGTTACCGCCTTGGCTGGGTTCTGGACCCGCAAACATTGCAGATCCAATGAAGCCAGTCTTGGCATAGACCTCGTCCATCACCCGCATCATCGTATGGTTCAATGAATCAATTGATCTGGATTAAGAATGAGTATTACAACGTCCAGTTGGAGTACCCGCGACAAACGTACGTTTGGTATTGTCTCGCATTTTTGATCCTGCGCACCTCATCCTCGTCTTGATCAAGCTCAGGGTCATCGCCATCTAGCTCGGTGGACTCCTCTTGTCCAGATCGATCACGTTCTGCATTGACCTTGTCCTTAATGTCCTGCGGCTCGTCATTGAACAGGTCCTGCATTACTGAGTTCCGGAACTTCAGTGTGGGTGGTTGAAGGGGTTCGTTTGGTGGGTGAGCTGCTTTCCAACGCTCTTGCACAATTTTCTTCAGCTTAGACTCATAGAACAACTTCGAATACGCTTGCTGGATGGAAAGCTTGCGAGGTTTTCGGGTACGGAGATCCAGAATGCTGCGCCGTCCCTCTCCAGTTGATGCACTGGCTCGGCTATGGTTTTTTAACCAGTCCTTCAATTGCTAGGAGTGAAATTCAGCTTATTTTCGTGTGTGGTTTGATCGTGCTCTCGATTTTACTCACCATTTTTTTCCTTTTTGCCTTTTCTTCAGGTGATATGGCGTCTCCTTCCTTGGTGGCATCAATAGGCCATTTTTCGAACCAATCTTCGAAAAGGCGGTCCCAGAAATCTGAGGGCGAGTCACTGGCCCTGGAAGCGATGTAGGAGGGCAGCATCGAGGTGAGCCAGTCCTTTTGCTCATCGGAAGTCCAAGCTTTTACACCACCCTTGTTTTTCTCAGCTTTCGACATGGATGCCCTTGAGACTGGAGAGAATATCAAAGTTTCACGCCGCGTGCAGTGGGTTACTGTATGAACCAATGTATCAGGGTATATTTGATATGACCCGGAGATTTCGCCGGCGAGTTCATAAATGCATATTTGAATTTTCACCCTGAAACGACGAACCCCTCTTCGAGCATTTTCATATAGAATATTGCAATCTACATGTAGAGGGTAGCTAAGTGAGCTTCAACCATCGCGATGCCAGCTAGTAGTGTAGAAATTAAGTCCAATGCCTGTCTAATAAGATCCCTCAACAACTTCTCGTCCTTCGGCAGGTGACTGGACACAAACCCCTGTAGATCCTGTAGCAGTGCCTTGCCCACATCGCGATGAGATTGCCAATCAGTTGCAAGATTTTGAAGAGTTCCGTTTTGCTCGGCGGCCTGAAACTCTGCGGCAAAAACTGTGGACCAACCGAAAACGGGTCCCCTGGACCTGGACCATTCCCAAACCATGGCACGCGTCTCCTTGATTATTTCCATGGCAGAATTCTCTATCTGCGGAGATGTCTGAGGCCGGAAAAGGTTCGAGGGGCGAAAGGCGGTAGGGGTACTGGAAGGAATAGTGGAGCTGCGATGGTTCAGTGCCGTGTCATTTCCCTCATGGGCAAAGGAAATTGACCTGTGAAAGATAGCTTAGCATGGGCAGCATGACGACAATCAAGTTGAATCAACTCACTGCTCGTTGAGTGTTTTGCTGGCAAGCCGCCGCCTGAAATCGTGAAAAAGCAATTAGTGAACGCTGTGTTGATAACTTAGATAGAATTCACTTTGCCGCGCGTAGGCGATCCTTCTCGCGGACGCGGGCCAGATTCCTGTCAACCGGCAGCTCAAATACGACAACCAGGACCAAAAAAACCTGGCGCACCTTGCTCGATATCGTTGGTCCTTAGTGAGTTGATGCCCAGGCCGTTCAGAAGGCATGATACTATGATCAGTCGTGGATTCCGCGAGTCCGCGATGAACGTTGGTAGTACGTTGATGTGATCAACTGAGGCACTGAGAAATAGTTCCTACATACAACCTTATAGCAGCGGAGAAAATGGCAAAGCGAGATACTCACTAGATGTATAGTTCTTTGAGTATGCTGAACGCTAGGCTTGAGGGAAAGGAGGCGTGCCGTAGAGGGTCTTAATCTGAAGTTCCCGTGCCTGAGGCTCCTTCCGAGTGACACCCTACTGGACACTTATCGCGATGCCTCGTAAACGCAAGAATGCGGACGCACCGGTAGCACGAGTCATTCGACCACGTCCCACGCACCCTCCTCGCAATCGCACAATCTCAGTCCACACCACAGCGGCAGGACGCCTTGGCCAATCGACGTCTTTTGTACCTAATGAAGACTCCGAGTCGGAGCTGCCCTCGTCGCCTGATCAACCTGTGGACTCCAGTTTCCTGACGCCTGACATGTCTGACATTTGGGTACCTGAGGACGATGACCGATGCGGAGACGACGCTCAAGGCGAGGACACGGAGAGCTCGTCAGACGAAGTTGATGTGGTTGTGGGTGACTCACCTCTACAAGAGTGGGCCAAACTCTACCGCGATAGTTACCTAGACGAAATGCTCCGGCACGATGGGCGAGCTGGAGTTCGTGATTGCGGCGACAAATGTGGGAGCGACGGCGTTTACAAATGCAAAGACTGCTTCGGCTTTCAGCTCTACTGCTGTGAATGCTTCACCAAAAGACACACCCACTTACCCCTTCATCGAGTTCTGGTATGTTTCCGCTGTCATCCGGTCGGCCAGTTCGTCATTCTGATGAATTTTGCAGCATTGGACTGGCAACCATTTTGAAGATGTCCAGCTGAAGTCCCTCGGCACTAAGATGCACCTGGGTCACAACGGTTACCCTTGCCCAATCCCCGGCTACACCGTTGACGATTTCACGGTGATCGACACCAGCGGGGTTCACAGCGTCGAGGTGCAGTTCTGTGGTTGCTACGGAACCGTGGGAGGTTCTCATCCCCGCATCCAACTACTCCGTGCTGGCCTGCTACCGTCAACTCATACACGCCCGATCAGCGCTTTTACATTCGATGTACTCGACTCTTTTCACCTTCTGACTTTACAAGGCAAGACGTCCGCTTACGACTTCTATCTCTCGCTCGCGCACAAGTCTGATAACACCGGCCTTCTTGATACAAAGGTGTTGATTACCTGGAGTATTGCTTTTGCCATACGCTGACTTCGAGACATTTAGACTCGCTATGAACAATTTCTATCAGCCATCCGAACGTGGCGTCATCTCAAATTACTCAAGCGAGCAGGGCGCGCTCACGATCCCCTGGGTGTGGCAGCTACGAAGCCCGGCGAGTGTGCCGTTGAGTGTCCAGCATGCCCACACCCCGGCCGTAATCTTCCGGAGGGATGGGAGAATGCTCCCATGGGAGTTCGGCAAGTTAACAGTTTCCCTTGCACGTCCTGCTCACTAATTCTGTTATCAGATGGCTTTATTGCTTAATCCTCACGTTGGATGCAAATTTCCGACTCAAGCTCAAGGGAAAGCGAGTCAGAAATGATGCGCCTCTTGGAGACGGATGGGCCCACTGGGTGACGGAGAAGCCATACAAGGAATATCTTAAAAAGTATGGCTATCAGGAGGAGGTAATTGTATATATGATATTAATAAGGTTAAAATTCTCATAATTTTTACAGCCAAATCTTTGTGATTCGGAGCTGCGTGCTGTGGATCATGCAAATACCAAGTTTTCGAAAGGTTACAAGGCCACTGGTGTTGGTGGTGTTATCTGTGCACGCCATTGCCTAGTTCGAAAAAATGGAATGGGTGATTTGCAGAAAGGAGAACGGTATGTTGGCCCATTTGGAATAATATTTACACCTATTCATGGATTTATAGATATGCTAATATGGACTTCATTGTGTTGGCTACTCTTGTTGGAGTGGTCATGACAATGCTTATGTTCTCATATGATGTCATTTGTCAATGGTCCCGGAACTTCAAGAAACGAATTGGTCAGTTTCCATCGTGGATGCAACTGTCGCCAGTGGTGCTTGACACTGTCAAGTATGTGATACCAAAGTTGCATATACATGGCCATGGATCTCGATGTCAGACAACATTTTCTTTGAATTTTCTTCGCTACTCTGCACGTACAAATGGAGAGGAGCCTGAGAGGTGGTGGGCCCATATCAACCCTGTTAGCATGAGCACAAAGGAGATGGGGGCAGGTGCTCGACATGATACAATTGATGACCATGCAGCAGCTTGGAATTGGAGGAAGATCACAAACTTTGGTATCTTACTGCTAGTCATTTTAAACTTGATGCTGATTGCTATATATTATAGGAAAATCATTGTTAACCCAGCTTCAGCAAGCATACCGGATGAAAGTCAAGAAGGAGGCTGCTCATGCTCGCTTTACAGCAGGATTTGCTCCTGAAGTGATTGATAAATGGACTGCCATGGTAGAAGCTTGGGATTCTGATCCTCAAAAGCCAAATCCATATGAAGAGGTTGGAAAAGGTAGCTTTTCTTGGTTATCTATGTGTCATCTCTCTTATTATTGTTTGTTTTAGCATCAACTATGGCTCAGGTTAGGCATGAGTTAGCAGAGGAGGAGCTAGCAAAAGCCAGGCAGGGGGTGGGACCAATTCATGATGTTTCACCAAACAAGTTTTTGCAAGCTGGCTTAGAGCTTGAGGAGCAGCAGTAGGTGTCTTTATCCTTGGATGGTGATGAATATTAATGCTGCCATTGAGATATTTGCTTAAACAAGTAAAATCAAAGGCTACATATTTGCAGGCTGTTGATGTTCAAGAAAAACGAGCTGTTTTGTATCGGCGGATAACCAAATGGCAAGAGGTTCAGTCATTCTACATGCCAGGAGTAGTGCCAGGAGGGGGGCAGGAAGTACCTGACGGTGAGGCTTTGCACCCAGAGGACATCTTGCTTCACTTGCCATCAGGAATTCCTTCAAACCAGAGTCTCCCAGAGGGTTTAGTTGACATTGAGAAACGATTACGTGTTGCACAGGCAGATGATGCTCTGGTAGAGCTTCGGCGTCTCCTTCGGATTACTCTGGGACTCTGGGACTACAAATTCAATAAGCTTGGACCAGGCCAACGAGCAAATACAAGAACACGCTCCATAATTGCAAAGTTCCAGGAGAAGATCAAGCGTTGTGTTACACGATACCGAGTTGCTCGATTAGCGTTGGCAAAACTGGACTTGATGGGATCATGGTCAGAGAGATTTCCAGAGCTAAAAGCAGAGGATGTGAGGGGTCCTGGGAAAAGTGAAGATGGTGAAAGTGAGGGGAGGAGAGAATTGTCATGGATTTGGATGGCAAGGTCTGATCATCAGGATATGAGTAAGGAAGCTAAGGAGGATGAGATTGGGGAGAGTAAGCAAGACACATTTCAGTTATGATATGTTCTGTCTGACCACTTATTTAGGTTTGCATGTTGAATGGAGTAAATCAAGAGCTCGTGCTTTGCGGTGGTCTGAAGAAGTCGCTTTGCTGATTGAAGAGATGCGTAGGGTGCTGTGGTTTTTGAGATGGAAAAGAGAGTGGTGGTTGGACTGTGCTCATGTGCGAGAAAATGCCAGGGCAGATGTGAGAGAGGGGTTGTTTGCATACTCATGCAAACAAGCAGCAATCCTGGATGGGATGGCCAAGCAATTTGCTAATGAATGGTGTCCATTTCTGGCAGCACATGGATGTGTGATGGAGTGGCCAACAGAATATGTTGGGGGAGTGCAGGAGACAATGATGGGGACAATGGAGGAGACAGTGGCAGAAGATGATGCATCAGAAATTGATGATGACATGTTTGATTAGGGCAAATGTATATTGGTGCATAAAATTGGTTTCATTAAGAGGATAAAAGCTAGAACCTTTTGGCTGGAAAAGAAAGAGTCACTTGGAGGAACCAAAAATGGGACCATTGTTGAACACTCTTCCATAGCAATAATAGAACATCTACACTAGATGTGGCTGGAGTGTTAGACCAGATAATCAGATTACTACGCTTAGAAATGTAATCATGATGGGAGTGACATGAAAGATGATTGGAAGTTGAATATTTTAGACACCCTCTCTTACAAATATGCAACAAGATTAGGAAGGGATGAGTTGGCCCTGAAAAATAGTCATGCTTGATATACTCATTGGATTTTAGCCCTGGTTAGATATTTGTGTGTTGTGACTGAAAAATCCTGGCTTATAAGCCACTATCTATACCTTTGGTATATCCATGTAGTTGGTGACCAGCTACATTCCAGAAAATTGCTATCCTAGTGATAAGTAGGATTGTATGATTATTAATAAAATTGAAAGAAGAGGGAATGAGTTGAATTTGGAGCCAAGAATTGGTTAATCAGCATTGAATAAGGAAGGGTTAAGGTGCAAACTGGATTCTTGTTAGGTTGTCCTACAGCAATAGCTGCATATTGGTTAACTAGCACTGCAGCAATAGTTACATTCTGGTTAAGCTGCAGTTATAGGTGCATTCTGGTTAACCTGCCCCACAGCAATAACTGGGATGTGTTTAACCTGGCCTACAGCAATAGCTGTGTACTGTTTAACCTGGCCTACAGCAATCTAATTAATCTGGCCCACAGCAATAACTGGGATGTGGTTAACCTGCACTGCATCAATAGCTGCGTTCTGGTTAACCTGGCCTACAGCAATAGCTGTGTTCTGGTTAACCTGACCTGCAGTTATAGCTGTGTTCTGGTTAACCTGCCCTGCAGCAATAGCTGCATTCTGGTTAACCTGCCCTGCAGCAATAGCTGCATTCTGGTTAACCTGCCCTGCAGCAATAGCTGCGTACAGGTTAACCTACCCCACAGCAATAGCTGTGTTCTGGTTAACCTGACCTGCAGTTATAGCTGTGTTCTGGTTAACCTGCCCCGCAGCAATAACTGGGATGTGGTTAACCTGGCCTACAGCAATAACTGAGTACTGGTTAACCTACCCCACAGCAATAGCTGCATTGTGGTTAACCTGACCTGCAGTTACAGCTGTGTTCTGGTTAACCTGCCCCGCAGCAATAACTGGGATGTGGTTAACCTGGCCTACAGCAATAACTGAGTACTGGTTAACCTACCCCACAGCAATAGCTGCATTGTGGTTAACCTGACCTGCAGTTACAGCTGTGTTCTGGTTAACCTGCCCCGCAGCAATAACTGGGATGTGGTTAACCTGGTCTACAGCAATAACTGAGTACTGGTTAACCTACCCCACAGCAATAGCTGCATTCTGGTTAACCTGGCCTACAGCAATACCTGCATACAGGTTAACCTACCCCGCAGCAATAGCTGTGTTCTGGTTAACCTGACCTGCAGTTACAGCTGTGTTCTGGTTAACCTGCCCCGCAGCAATAACTGGGATGTGGTTAACCTGGCCTACAGCAATAACTGAGTACTGGTTAACCTGCCCTGCAGCAATAGCTGCATTCTGGTTAACCTGGCCTACAGCAATACCTGCATACAGGTTAACCTACCCCGCAGCAATAGCTGTGTTCTGGTTAACCTGACCTGCAGTTATAGCTGTGTTCTGGTTAACCTGACCTGCAGTTATAGCTGTGTTCTGGTTAACCTGCCCCGCAGCAATAACTGGCATGTGGTTAACCTGACCTGCATCGATAGTTGCATTCTGGTTCAGCAATAGCTGCATTCTGGTTAACCTGGCCCACAGCAATAGCTGCCTTCTGGTTAACCTGCCCTCCAGCAATAGCAGCATCTTGGTTAACCTTCCAGGTTAACCACATCACAGTTATTGCTGTCCCAGTTAATAACTGCGCTGTGTGTACCTACCATATGCACCTATAACTGTACTTGGGTTAACCCAAACGACCAGGTCTACTGGGGATGAGATAGCGACCGAACTCGAGAGGGCGCTGGCGCAGAAGCGACGGGATGAGGAGGAGACGAGGCGAGAGCAAGTGGCGGAGGCAGCACGAAAGGCATTGGAGGATAGGCTGTGGGACGAGGAGAGCCGAAGGACGGATGGCGCGGCAGCCGAATACCGGCGTAAGGCCCAAGATCGACAGAGGCGGCTAGAGGAGGCCGACATGGCGGCCGTGGCGGGTGGACTCAGAGGGTCGAGCGCGGGGACGGCGCGTGGCGGGAACGCAGACGTGCCAATGGCACCAAGAGCGCTAAGTGTAGAGACAGCGCGTGGGGGAATTGTGGGGGAAGCGGCCGATAGAGTGGGTGGGGGAAGAGCGTCAAGCGTAGGAACGGCCGCCGGCGGGTACGAACACGTGACGTTCGAGCGAGTCGGGGGTGAGGGGTCAGAGGAGAGCGAGGCGGAGGTCGAGGAGGTGGCGGGCTTCACGGTGAGTATAGTTAATTCTCTTTCTATCGTCATCTCTGAATAACAAGTCAGCTAACTCGACCTTTTTCTCTACAGCAGTGTGCCGGTTGCGTGAAGGCGGGCGAGACGTGTCGAGGGACCGCCGGGTATGTGTGTGAGCGGTGCCGTCGGCTGAAAAAGGGGTGCACCAACGCAACGCACCGGACGGGTGGCGGTAAGAGGAAGCCGGCGGGTGAAAAGGGGAAGGCAAAGGCAGGTGGAGCGGCACGGAAGCCGCTGGAGTTCAAGACGACGCCGGCCCGTCCAAAAGGGGCGAAGGCGTCGACAAGCAAGAGGCGGGTGGAGGATACGTCGGATACGGGATCAGAGGCCGTCGTAGTTGTGCGGCCGACAAAACGACGCAAGGCGGCACGAGGGACGGGTCGATTCGAGGAGTTGGAGCGGGGTATGGAGAACGCGTCAGAGCGGCTGGGCGAGTTGACGGAGGAACTTGGGGTGGCGGGGGCGGAGATCAACGCGAGGTTGATAGAGTTCGGGCAGCGGTTCCAGCGGGTCCGGCTCGAGCAAGAGCGGATTATGGGCTTGCTGGAGTTGCTGAAGCGGGAGTACGAAGGGGTGGAGTAAAAGTATATAGAGTTTGGTGTTTCTATTATCTGTATAATGTACCGGACTTGTAAATAATTTCAATATAATGTTCATAATTCGGATTGGAATGTTTGAGAAAATTAAGGAAATACCGCGGCAGTGTATCAGCTGGTTCTGCCCAGCCAGGGAAAGCCGATCGGCTCCCGTATGCATGGGACTTGTTGGCATCATAAGACTGCGTCGGCAAAGAAGATAGAACGAGGTAAACAAGATATGTAAAAGAAGTAAACGGTGAAACATAAAGCTAAAGGTCACTCAATCATGGTCGGGTTCAACACTTGGTGACGACGGGTCGGTTTGATGGTCGGGTTCGTCGGTGTCGGTATCATCGGTATCAGCGGTATCGTCGGGTTGGGGGTATTGTAGGAAGTCATCGAGCGGTATCGATATTTTTGAGCGGGCGCGGTACGGTATGACACGAAAGGCGGCAAAGCGAGATCTTGAGACTGCGCCATCGAGTTCGGCTAGAATGTAGGATCCTCCTTCAGTTTTTCTGACGACGATCATTGGTCCAAAATATCGAGGCTTGGCTTTGCGGTCGAGGGACATCTCGATGCGGGAATTGCGGATGAGGACGAGGTTGCCGGGTTCAAAGTCGAAGGTCTTGATCGTGTTGGCGTATTTCTGTTCAAATTGGCGGGCGGATGCAAATCGAGATTTGGTGAGGCGGGCTTTAACACGGTCTAGGTCGGCTTCTCGTTTACGAAGTTGTCGGGCTCGAAGTACTATGAGGTCGGTGGTGGACATCGTGTCTTGTGTTGGGATCATGTAAGTGGCTTCTGCGAGGTCGAAAGGGAAGAGCGGTTCCACTCCATGTGCGATGTAGTACGACGAATATCCGAGGTTTTTGTGTGTTGTGACCCGTTCGGCCCAGAATATCGAATGTGTTACCGTGTGCCATTGCTTTTCGTCTCCCTCACAACTTTTCATGATGGCCTCCCGGACATCAAGATGGCGGCGTTCGACGGGACCGTTGGCTTGTGAGTTGTATGGTGATATGCGGATGTGACGGATACCGTAGCGGGTTGCAAGATAGTCGAGCGCTTCCACAAAGGGCTTGCCGTTGTCGGTAACGATTTCTTCAAGTGCGCCCCATCGGCAAAGGATTTCTTCAAACAGGAACGCGCCAATGGTCACGCCGGTTTCACGTCGCAGCATGCGGAATTCGGGGTACGAGGATAGGGAGCAGCGGGCTTGGACAACACAGCGGAAGCCACCCGCTCGAGGCATGAACATGGTATCAACGTAGGCTTCGCGGAAAAGAGAGGCGGGTGTGGCGACGGTTGGGGGAATATGGTGATAGCGCATCTGGCGAACTTGGCACTGGTGGCAAGATTGGACGTACCACTTGACATCTTGATCAAGGTGGGGCCACCAAAAGCGGTCGAGGAGGCGGGCGCGGACAGAGAATATGCCTTTGTGGCCTAGTGAGTCGTGGGCGTCCTTGAGTAATTGGAGGCGACGGTCGGGCGGTATGACGAGTTTGTGTTTGCCGTGCCGGTCTTTGCGCCAAAGCTTGTTGTCGATGACAAAGAACTCGAATGTATACCGCAAAAATAGGCGGTAATCGTCGTCGGAGAGATCAGTGGGTCGGATGAAGAGGCGAAGAAATCTTTCGACAAGCAAGAGGCGGCCGTCGGCCGCTTTGGCTTTCTCAGAGCGCGGTATGTCGGTAACGGTTTCCTGGTTAGCGTAGACAAGGATGGTGGGAATTTCTTGAAGCCGCTCGTCGGCATCGCGGCATCGGTTGCATGTTTGGGTCGGCTTGGGATCAGCGGATACGAGTCGGTAGTTGACGACTTCCATGAAGAAGCCGTATGAGTGGTCGAGCCAGTCGTCAATGTCGTCTACTTCTTCGGGGTCCTCGATGGCGCGGGGTCGTCGGGAGAGGCCGTCAGGAGCCCCGTGAGCGGTGGCGGGTACGTGGACGAGCTTGAAATCAAATAAAAGGATACCGGCAATCCAACGGTTGATCGTGGCATTGGGTTGAATGTCGGGGTTGTTAAGCATTCCCTTGATATATTTAGCGTCGACCTCGACGGTGAGATTACGAACACCAATGATAAAAATACGGTACGCGCGAAGGGCTCTGAACAAGCCATAAAGTTCGAGTTTGGACTGGGAGTATCGGGATTCTCATTCGTTCCAAGAGATGGACCCAAAGCGGTTAGGGTAACGTTTGCCGTCGCCGCGAATTTGCATGAGAACGAAGCCGACACCTAAGATAGAAGAGTCAACGGCTAGAATTACTTCCCATTCTTGAGTGTAGTCGATGGCGCGGAGAGCAGAGGATGTAATGATGGCGTTCTTCAGATAATCGACGGCGGCTTCTTCTTCTTCGCCAATATCGAATGGTGTGCCTTTGCGGGTTAGGCGAACGAGTGGACGGGAGTGAAGGGAGAAGTCTTTAATGAATATTCGTAGGACGCCGCAGATGCCGAGGAAGGCGCGGACTTCTGTGAGATTCGTGGGTAGGGGCCAATCGCGGATCTTCTGGACTTTGGATTCGTCGGCTACTCGTCCTTCGTATGTACACCGATGGCCGACTATGATGACAGAGGGGCGGCAAAGTTCGAGTTTCTTGCCGTTGAAGGTGCCGCCAACGTAGCGGAAGCGTTGCATGACGCGGTTGACGCCTTGGAAGTGTTCCCACACGAACCGTCGAATACCTGGATTGGCGGGTATGGTTTCGTATGAGCCGTCGGGTAGCTCGTATCGGGTAGGCGGGCCCTTGACGGGTATGTCGTCGATGTAGGGTATGGCTAGGTGGGGGATTTCGTCGCGAAGAATATATGTAGAGTCGCCGTGAAGGATCTGTGGGGAGTTGGTGTAGCCCATAGCGATGCGGGTGAGGCGGAGAGTGCCAAGCGGGGATTGGAAGGTCATGTAGTCGCGAGAAGAGGGATGGACAAGGCGTTGGTCAAAAGAAACGAAAAGGTCGAAGGTAGCGTAGCACGAATGGCCTCCAAAAGCTTCTGCAAGGTGTTCTGTCATCGGTGGTACGGCGGGATCGCGGATAGTGACGGCATTGAGAGGTTGGAGATCGTGGACAATTCGTAGGGATTTCCCGTCCTTTTTGAGGACACAAAACCAGCGGGATCGGTAAGAGGAATTTGATGGTTCGTAGGTGCCGGCGCTAATCTTGTCCTTGATGATGCCTATGACTTCGCTCAAAATGCCAGGCGGGATAGGGATGTTCCTGTGGATCCACAGGTCGTGCGGTACTGTCGGTATGTGGATGGGTGGAAAATAGTCGGTATTGAATTGTCCCTTTTCAGATTCGTTCCAGGCGAAGGCGTCTTCCTGTGTTTTGATGAGATGGTGGCCAAGCTTCTCTTCTTCTGGCCAGAGAAAACCGTCGGGGTTCATCGGCATGGCGTCGTGTCGTTCTTGAGTGTAGCGGGTACCGGGTGTAAAGTCGGGCGGGTGCGTCGGCAATGTCGGCATGTCGGCAAGCGGGTCACCAGTGATCTCGCGAACGATGCGGTATTGGTCGGGAAGTGTGGTGGCGACAGGCCGGACGCGGTTAGCGACTTTCTTGTACTTTTTCTTGGTGACGACGCCTTTTAGGTCCCTAGTAGGGGGGGTGGTATACGAGGTATAAACAGCGTGTTTAGTAGTAGTACTGCTGCTACAATCATGCAGAGGCGAAGAAGCGGAAGAAGAAGATGAAGAAGAAGAAACAGAACAAGAAGGAGGTAGAGAGTGGGTATTACGTATCTGATCCTGTACATCGGTCAATAGTGAAATATACTGGGCGGTAGTCTGAGGCTGATCGGCTGAAAAATCTAATTCGAGAGAAAAACATAAGTCCTCATCTAAAGGAAACGGCAAAACAGAAGAATAGTCCGTGGTATACGTGTGGTCGCTCTCGAGTGACGGCTTCTCATCTCCCGGTGCGTCCATCCCGAGAGGTATCTCCGTTTCCTCGTCTTCTAAAAATCCGGTTTACCGGTATCGGATCGTTCGCGGCGGTTCTTCGGGTTGTGCTCAATGGTTGGTAATGTGACGACGGCGCCAGTGTTGGGATCGGTGATCGTGACTTGTTGGTCGCCGTTCTGATAGTCCTTGGTGAGCGCCTCGGCGAGAGTGAAGAAGGGTCGGCCGATCAGGATTTCGTAGGGGGCGTCGTCAACTACCTGGACTTGTAAGTACAAATCGACGTCGCCAAAGGAGAATCTGAGGTTGGCGATCCGGCCCAGGGTGTCGTTATCGCTTTTGTTTGCTGATTGCATGCGCATCTTCATGTTCTGAAGCCCGCAGCCAAGCTTTTCCCAAATGTCGCGGCGCATACTGATGATCATGGAGCCGCCGTCGAGGACGCATTCGAAGACGTATCGGCCGTTGATGAGGGGATAGACCGCGCGGAGAGGGGTGGCATCACGGCCGATGACGAGTGGTATGTTGTCTTGGCATTGTGGGCAGGAGCGGGTTGGAGTCTCTGGTGTGTGAAAATGGTAGACTTCGACGGCGTTGGTCTCAGCGGTGACTTTCTTCGAGGTGGTGAGGTCCTTCAGGAGGCGGCGGGCATCGGATGACATTGCAAGGAGTTCCCGTTGGGAGACACAGACTTGGGAGTCGAGAGCGCGGTCAATGACAGATTTGGCGATGGAGGGGTCTTCGATGGGAGCCTGATAGCGATATTGTGGCTGGGATGGGGGAGCGGTCTGTGAAGTACGGGGGACAAAGGCGGTCGGGTTCGATGGTCGGGTTTTTGTGGGTGGGACGAGTGTAACCGGGTCTTCAGAGGCGGGTTTCGTGGGGGTTTTGTCGGCGGCAGGTGTCAATGGTCGGCTAGCGGCAGCAGATGTGTTAGCGGTCGGGTTGGTCGGGTATACTTCCCTAGCCTTTCCCTTTCCTTTAGAGGGAATCTCTACACCATCAAACCTTACCCGTTTGCGAAGTTTCTGTACCTCGGCTTCCAAAACTTTCAACCTTTCTTCGGCTTCGTCGTCGTCGGTGGCAGTGGATTGAAAGATATCCGCGTAGTCGGTTATGGGAGTGTCGGGTTCAGCGTCGGCAACTGATACAAAGTTGGTGGCGACGTGAGGCGGGGTGTCGCGTTGGAACGGTTCCGCAGGTGCACGAGGAGCGGCGGCACGATTGTTTGGGTTCTGGGCGTGCCAGAGATCGAAACGTTCCTTCATAGTTTTTCCGACGATGTACTTGGGGAGATACATGCCGTTCGGTAAGACGATACGACCCTGGTCGTTCCTGCGGCAGGTACCGTCGCGGATGTACTGCTCGCAGATGGGACACTCTCGAATACGATGTAGGTTGCTGTCGCAGAAGAGACAGCCGAAGTTGGCATGGTTGTGTGGGGCGGGTTGTGGCTCGAATCTGTCGTTGGCAGGGCGAGTGGCGGGTACGTTATTACGGTCGGTGAGAGCTTGAGTGAGGACTGAAAGCTGTTGAGATACCAGCCGGAATAGGTCGGAGACGCTTGGTTCAACATGCTCCACCTTTGTGACGACAGGGTCATGGACACCGATAGTCATGGGCGAGTAACGGGTGGCGGGTGCAGGCGGTGACGCGAAGCGGGTTGCAGCGTTAGTGGAGGATGGGAGCCGGGAAGCGGTAGACGGTTCAGCGGCTGTTCCGGCTAGGAGGAAGTGGGCGCAGTCGTGGAAGGTTTGGAATTCGTAGGGATCGCTATGGAAATGATCGGGTTTCTGGTATTGGAGGCGGGTTTTGATATCCCGTTTGAGTTCGGCATGGAAGCCGTTCTCGTAGGCGATGTTTCTTTCACGAGAGGATAGCCGACCTTTCTCTACCAAGAAGCCGCAAATACGGATGAATTCACGATAGTACTCGCCTAACTCTGCGCGAGTACGAACACCATAGGTGGCCTGAGTTTGGATGAGTCTGTCGAGATCCGTTACTGTGTAGCGGTGGTCGTCTTCGGTGCCAGGGTATAACACAAGTACTGCTCTTTTGAAGGCGGTGTAGATGGTGCCGGTGGCGGACGGTAGGCGGGCCCAGAGCTCGTAATCGCTGAGGGAGGCGTATCGCAAACTGTGCTTGATACGACCAGCATCGTCGAGGCCGGCATCAGCGGCAAGAATCTCTACTTCTTCAAAGAAGCGGTGTAGGTTAAGCGGGTTACCATCAAACGTTGGAGCGGTCGAGTGACCACGAGCGGGCATTGAACGGGTAGCGACATGAGGTACTGGTATAGATCCAGAGGCGCCTGACATTGTAAGAGAGTTGGTGGATGGGTTTGACGATTGTGTGAGGTTCGAGTGTGCGGAGGTCGATGGTTCGGGTGACGGGTGATCGGTTGACGGGTGTTCGGGTTTCGGGTACGAAGACGATAGGTCGGGTGACGGCTGATCGGATGGCGGATATTCGGGTGTCGGGTACGAAGTTGACGATAGAGACGCTGAGGATGACGATAACGTAGACGAATTTGATGATAGGAACGACGACGAAGACGGCGGCTGTAGCGAAGATGGTTCTAGAGATGAGGGCGATGACAGAGGTGAGCTAAGTTCGGAAGAGTTGTTAGATATAGTGATAATCGGTGTTACGTCCGAGTTGAGACTGTCGGATGAAAGATTCAGAGGCGTGAGCGGCTGGAGATTGTTGTGACGGGCGAGATGATCGGGGACGATTTGAAAGAGGTCGTCGTTGTGCGATACGTCGAGGGCGGCTAATGTAAATTCTTGTTGTATGAGAGTTCTTCGAGATGGGTTTCGAAGACGTCGGTCAGAGGTAGAATTGTTAGTAGATGAAGAAATGGTGACACTGAATTACCCTCGCGGTGGGCTCCAGATGTAAAGGCTTGTTCGGGGTGGCTTCGGAATGAAAGATCCTAACCAAGGGGTGTCAGCGTGAAAGTGACAGGGTAATTAGTGTCGTGAGTCGTAGTAAAATGGTGTAAGAGAATATAAGTGAAGCCGCCGTCTAATACGACGATAACGGGTGAGAAAATAGGGAAGCCGACGATACCGACGACGTCGGGTACGGCGGGTTGGGTCGGGTACGGCGAGCGGGTAACGATAAAACAAAATGAAATAGTAAGAATAAGGACGGGGAGTCTACGGGTTACGACGACGAGAGGTTCTAAAGAGTTCTGAATGATTCTGAGCGAGACAAAGAGGGGGGAACTGGATTGTTATTTTAATACGGTTGTCGGTCACCGTTTTATAGAAGTCTGTCTAGAGTGCTACTTCGGTATAAGTTACTTCGGCCGATAGTAACTACAAAGGAGGTATGAAATAGGAAGGAGAAGATGGGAGTTGCGAGGCAACAAAGGAACGGGAATGGAGAGGAAAAAGATATAACGAAAAAGATGAAAATAAAGGACCTATGTCCAATGAGGACAGGGGGTATAAGTCCGATGTCGGTATGGGAGTCCGAGGTGTCACGTGTGATCGTTTTGGGCGATATGAATCATCGGTGTCGGTATAAGATCGGCCGTTGGTAGACGGTATACGTCGGGTACAGCGGGTGATGTCGGGTTACGTCGGTTTCGAGGATGAGGAAGTGGGGCGTGTCGGGTTCGTGAGTATCTGTGATATATCGATGATACGTACTCAGAGCGTCGTCAGACCTCTACAGCGAATCAAGCAACACGTGGACGAAATATGCCGAGCAAAGTATGGCGATGCATTCCCAGAAACAGGAGTTGGCCAGTGTTATACTGATTGCTTTCTGTCTGATCACAATGATAGAATTGGCGGTTACTGGTCAAAGGGGCTTGACCATTCTAGAGCACGGGCAGTCAATCCAACAACAAATGAACACTATTTCAAAATACTTGGCGATGTCATAGAAGGGGACGGCGGGGACGACATCATACCCCCAGAACTACATTTTGGAGTGGACGAGTCAGGCTTCCAGAAAGGGATTGGTCAAAAGGAGCGAGTGTTTGGAGCTAAAGGGAAGCAATGTCAACACCAACAGCGAAGTGGCGATCGTGAAAACATAACTGTGATTGTAACTATATGTGGTGATGGAACTTCAACGGCACCAGCGGTCATCTTTAAGGGAGAAGGGTTTCAAGCCAATTGGAAACAAGATAATCCTACAAACGCATTGTGAGTGTTCTGTTAGAAGTGATGAGACTGAATACTTACAGATGATAGCTTGGGTTACTCCAAGAAAGGTTACACAAACGGAGAGATCGGGCGAGCATGGATTGAGAACTTTGATAAGGAGACGCGTGCAAAGGCAAATGGCTGACGTCGATTGCTGCTTGTAGATGGCCACAATTCCCATTACACGAGGGATTTCCTGGAATATGCCAGAACTCACCGGATTGAGGTAGTCGGCTACCCATCCCACAGCACCCATATTTACCAGGGTCTGGACGTCGTAATCTTCAGCGTCATGAAGCACAATTGGGGGCTAGTGCGAGATGAATGGGAACGGCGTGGTAGAATTGTCAACAAAACAAACTTCTTGGCGGTATATGCAGAAGCACATGCAAAGACACTCACCCCCGAGAACATCAAAGCGGCATTCCGTGCCACTGGCGTCATACCATTCAACCCTAATATTGTTACTGCCAACAAGATGGGCCCAAGTTTGACAACATCACTGCGAACGACGGTGCCAGTCCGGCAATCCAGCCCTGTTGAGCGGATGTCTGAGATGGTCTTGGATTACATTGACTATACGGCATCACAGACAGCAGAACAGGGCAACAGACAAAGAAATAACATACCGGAGCACACATCAGCACCATTTTTCATGCGATCGGCCATCGATGGCCTGGCTACGACGACGGGCGCATTTTTAACATCAAAGTCGCCTATAACCTCAATGTCAGCACCCCCGGCATACAAGCCATCACCAATCTCACCAATAAAAAGCACCAGATACGAATCCATACTGTCTAAGCCAACTCAAACCGAGCACGAATGTCATCTCCGAAATGCCCTAGAGGAATCAGTAGCCCGGGATGAGAGGAGAAAACGGAACATGACAGGGATGCAAGCTGCGGTTGTATTGTCAAATGTATACACGAGTCAAGTCCAGCAGCAGCTCCAGGCTGCCGAAGAGAAGGCAAAAAAGAAGGGGAAGAGAAGGTTGATGGGGGATGGGAAGGCCAAACTCTTCTCGGGCAATGAGTTCTTTGCTCTTTGTGTTGAGGATGAGCGGCAACGCAGGGAGGAGGAGGCTGCAGCTGAGCAGAGAAAGACCTTAAGAGGGGCATTTGCGACAACATTGGCAGCTTGGAAACGTGATTGTGATGCCATCAGGGAACGGAACAAGGAAAAGAAGCAAAGGTTCGAAGAGGCTGTGATTGCATGGGAGGAAGAGAAACAGGCTGCCAAGCACGAGAAAAGGCGACCAGACTGGCCACAACCCAAGTGGAAACGAGATTTTAACCCAGAAGTACTGCCTGAGAGACCGAAAAGGAGCTTAGAAGGCGAGGAGGAAGAGTGCGACGGTGCAGGCAGTGACTCGGAAGACCATGACAATGACGTAAATGGGACATAGCCGGTGGTTACCGGTGTGATTTGGTCACAGCCCAAATGGTGATATTTGGCCGATAACAGCTTTTTGCACTGATCCCGTTCAATACTACTCAACATCTCCCCGATAAAGCTGGAGATGTGCCCAATTCTTAGATTATTACCCAAAGATAACATTGATAACTTAAATCTTTGCACAATAGTTACATGTATTTATTCCGAGGCAAGATAAGATTTCGTCAGCCCAAATGGTGATAGATCACGGTACTACGTAAAATGGAATGATATCTAAAGATGTTAATGTGACGTCGCTGAGCTTCAAGAATCATCCGCCGAGGATGTGCTTGAGCTCAATAGCCACGAGTCTCCATCCCATGTGCGTGAATACCTACTCCGTGTCCGATGGGAAATAGAAGGCGGGATGTGATGACCTTCCGGAGAAGGGGTAGAGTGGGATCCGTCTTGTTCTTCATCCGAAATGTCGATCGGTGCAGACATGCTGTACACCCAGTTTCCTCCGCTGTTCTCGATGCTGGTACCAATACTGTGAAAGAAAAAAAACAAGGGGGCCGAAGACAGTGAATCTCCCGCACCCCAATCAACCCAAACAAACATCACACCACTTACGGCGGTGTCTGTTTGCGTTTTCTCGCTCTCGCAGCCTTCAACGGGTAGTAATTCCCATCTGAGGGCCCTGTAACGAATACTTCATCAGAAGACACATCCCCGTTCTTAGCTGGGGCTGCCTTCCGGACCGGCCTTGGTGTCACATCCGCGACTTCGACCTGCAGGCGTTGCACGGGTGGTGGTGGCTTGATTATTCCCATATCGCTATCATCTCCTCTGGCTTTACCTTTCCTCTTAACTGTCGGCTTCTTCGCAGAGGCAGTCCAGGATTCTGCCATCTCTGTCCCTTCACAACTCTCGTCAAAGTCTTTGTCGACTGTCGTTTTCGACGGAGGAACCTTCCGAACTCTGGACCACAAAGTCTCAACCTCAGTTTTCTTCCCCTTCTCATCATTGCTATCCTCGACCTCTGATCTATGATTGCTCGCACTCGGCTGCGCACGATGGAGGGCATTCTGTGATTGTTTCAACTTTGGCTTGGTAAACGATCTATCTTCGTCCGATTGAAGCTGAACGCTTGCCGTTTCGACAGGGCCCCTTTCCCGTAGACGAGGTTTTGGCCTCGGCCGATTTGTGTCACTATGGTCCGAGTTCCCCAATCCTTGGGGGGCCACCTCCTGCCCGTTCCCTTTCGACCTTCCTTTACCGTTCTTTTGTATCTTCTTCCCATATTCTCTCCCCATCGTCACTTTTTCAGCTTCCTCCCTCGCAAAAATCTCTGCTTCCTCTTTCTCCTCCAATGCTAGTTCCTTACGTCTCCTCCTTGCCCTCTCCATCAGGATCATATCCGCCGCCCCCATCGCATCGTCGTCATCCTGATCCCCACCGCTACCACCTGCACCATCCCACTCACCCCCATCCTCTGGAAACATTGCGACTCCGTAGTTCGCACTCTCCCTGAGAATCTTAACAGCCTGCCCTACCTCGGCTTCTTCCGTCAACCCCTTGTCTTCCATGATAAGCCGCACACCGACTTCAGGGACAAGTATGAGACGTATAAACTCGTTGGGCGTTAGAGGCGCGGTAAGAATCGGATCGAGTTCCGAGGGAGGAAATAGGTTGTACAACGTCTGATGGATGATCACAGAACCCAATTCCCCATAGCTATACAAAAGAATATGGATCGAGTGGTCAGTTTTTTTGGGAGCAAGGGGATTCAATGACAACACTCACTAGCCAGGCTGCGTCTTGTCAAAACTGGCAAACTGCCCACTCACACCAACGACGGCTCTCGACCCCTTCATCTTTACCTCCCTGACCACCTCCCGCCAAAATACACACTTCGCTCTCGGGCCTTTCACTTTTCTGCCTTCTTCATCCTCCGTACTATCGTCATCGTCACCGCCGTCGTCCCTATTCCATGTACGCTTTGCGGAAGGGCTCCCATCATCTATCAACGCTTGTAACACCTCCCTCATCCTCTCCACCCTCCCCCTTACTGCCCCCCACTCAATCGTCTTTGGCCAGCCTCGCCTTTCACCTTCGGGTAATATCTCACTCTCGAATCGGTGTCGTTGGCAGACACCAATGAATACCGGCAACGGCGCACGTCGCCCACGCGGGTTCGTTGGTCGCGGGTCTAAATAGGATGCCTTGTGCTTGGAAGCACGAGCGATGAGTGCAGTGAGTGTAGGCGTCGGGTCAGACGGGAGCCGGGCGTCACAGTAAGGGCAGAGTGTGCGCGGGTCGGTTGTGAAGTCTGGCGGTGGGGTGGTAGTGTAATTCCAGAGTCAGATGATAAATAGAAATAAGGACGTACGAGAGTCATTTTCCTCATCCTCACTCTCGGAATCAGGCATTTTCCAGGCGTTGTTGCTATAAATGTGCGATTTCAGAGGAGTTCGTAAGGGGAGCGTAGGGGGGTAAACGTACACACTCATCACCGGACTTGTCTTTGAAGAGATGCTTTGGAGCATCTCACGGCTCATGGGAAATTTCTGTAGCTTGTGAGAGGTTGTTGTGCCGGACAACCCACTGTTTTTTCCGTGGCCTGATTTAGATGAGCTCGCCTTTGCAGGATTTGAAGGAGAGTGTGAAATGTTGCCAATACTTTTCAGCATCTCAGTGCTCATGGGGAACGGCCGGGGTCCACAACGAGTGCGCACCTCATCGTCTGAGTGCATAGCAAGTTCGTCGGCGTCTTCTGACTCGTCCCCAACATCTCCACCTGAAGGTTTGGCAGATGTGACATTTTCATTTAAAATTTCGTCCTGGGAAGAAAAGAGTGGTAACATTCGAAGATTAGCTGCAGTTTTCTTGGATTTTATTTTGGTCTTGGCATTTGAGGATTTCTCCAACCTTTTCCTCGACTTTGGTGTGGCTTGGTCCTCGCCATCGCTCAGTGGTGAGAGATCAGGAAATTCGTCCGGCGTCCTCCATTGTTTGGGGCTGATGGTGAGTGGAAATGGAGCCGGTTTTCTGGTCGCAGGGGACATGCATTCGACATCATCAGAATCTCCAAATAAGTCTTTCATCGAACTCCGGGACGAGACACGGGTTACAGGTCTATGAAGTGGACGTGGTTTTGGGGTTTGTACCTGGTGGTGATTCATTGGACTCCTGTCCTGAGAAGGGTTGTGTGCACCTTTACCAGTGTACTTGGGTTTCGGTCTCGGTTTTGAGCTGCCTTCGAGGTTTGGGGAAGATTTTCCAGTGCTTCGAGACTGAAGAAGACGGTGAACGATTCGGCTATGGCAGATGACACGTCAAGTAGACGGAAAACCTAAAATACCTCGTCGGTCTTATTCTTCTTGAAATGCATCCCACGGAGGTTTGTTGTTGGCGGTTGGTACTCCTCTCGTTTTTGTGGCACCTCGCAATTGTGTTCCCGCGCCTTGCCTTTCGTGTTCACCCTCTTGCGAGGAGGTTCTGGGTCCGAGCCATCACAAGAAGCATTATTAGAGCTCGAGAGAAAATCAAATTCGTCGTCGCTTTCGTTTTCCGAGGAAATGGCACGTTTGCGGACAGTGCGAGCCTTGGGTTGTGAATTTGAAACCCAATTTGTGGCGCCGAGATCTTCATAAGCCTTTCCTTGGGTTTTACCAGGACCTGGAGGTTTACACATGCGAAAGGTCTGGTCGGTAGCCAGCGTTGAACCTGTAGTGGCCAACTGGGAAACGATGTTCTCCATGATCCTTGGCACCGCACGTGACCGTGTCTGCCACGTAAACCGTTTACAGAAGAAGAAACTCAAAACAGCAGCACAAATGCCACTTAGCCAACACGTTTACTAACAAGAAGAATCTCAGTGTCAGCGAATGACATTTGCAGCTCTCAGAGAGTTTCGATTGTACAAAATTGCCATGCTTTGATCGTGACTGTGATGGGTGTTACGTAACCCTAACATCCGCAAGTGGCAAATCTGAGGAGCTCAAGGTCCACTGACAACCATCTCCACGCTCGAGCCCTTGATTCCGTTCTTGATTGAATAGTTTCGCCGAGTCTCTTATATTGTTATGCGCCGCATGCAAGAGGCAGAAGAACAAGGTTATCCTCCAGAGAATGCTCAATTTGCGCAGCTCACCTGTATTTCAGACACATGTCGTATCTGCAGCGCACCAGCAGAGCCAGATCAGCCTCTATTCTATCCTTGCAAATGTTCTGGGACAATCCGTTACATACACCAAGATTGGTTCGGTCCTTGCATTATGTCTTCATCGCCCTCGATCTGATTAATGTTCTCTATAGTTTGACAACATGGTTAGCCCATAGCAAAAAGAAACATTGTGATGTTTGCAAGCACCCCTACTCCTTTACAAAAGGTTTATATCAGCTCTTTGGTTCAAGTTCCTTCCTCACACAGATATATGTATTGTAGTATATGCCCCTGGCACCCCTGCAAAACTCCCGCCAGTGCTTCTCATCCGAAGGTTGGCTCAACAATCACTGTTTACCCTGCTCTTTGGAATAAGAGCTATTGCCGTTGCAATAATATGGCTAGCCGTGTTGCCCTGGGTAACGGTTTGGACTTGGAGAATGTATTTCTCCATGGGTGACTCTACGTACGTCCGATCTCCTCCGCCTTTTACTTCCCGGCCTTAAACTTCGTCCATGTCTCAGCGCTTGGTGGATAAGTGATCGACCTCGTCCACCATCTACTTCCCCAACTCTTCACGACTACCTTCTCTCATTAGTCGCAAACCGCGCATCCGTCCCTTCCAGCAATCTTCTCCTAACCCGAATAACATCACACCCATTATGGCTCGCTCTTTCTGCGGATATTTTCACAGGCCAGATCATTGCTGCCCTCATCGTTCTCACGTTTGTGGCCGTGTTTCTTCTTCGTGAATGGATATCTCAGAACGCTAGACCCGGCGTGTTCGAGGACGAAGACGTACTCGCTGAGGAGCGGGAACGGCCTCTAGCTCAAGCCGAGCCACAACCTTTGCCCGTTCCCGCCGCACCGGTACTCCCTCCTCGAATGTCACTCGTTGATCGTCTTGCTGAGGGCCAAGGGGATCCAGATATCGTCGGGGATGGTCACGATCGTCCAATAGTTGACCGTCCTTTTCAGAGGAGGAGACCGTTACGCCATCGCGCCCTTCATCATGTTAGACATGTTTCACCAATTTCACCGAAGGGGAAAGAGAGAGCCATAGGCAACACATTGCAAGCCGATCTACGTGCTCCTGCTCGCGCTCGCCGCAGGTTGCATTCTGGGAGTAGAACGGACAGGATCAATATTACTGGTCATGTACCAGATTTTGAAGGGCTGCGAAAGAGAGCTTTCTCTCGTCGGCTTCACGCTGCTCGCCTTTCTGGTTTAGAGCGTCGAGCCGACGCTGCATCTAAGGCTAGTTTGCATGAAGGGGAGTTTCACACAAACGAACCGGGTAATTTCGAGTTCACATTCCGGGCGACCGCGTGCCTTCCACGGCGGAATCATCCCGAGCCTGGACCCCAAGCGGAACCATCTCGTGCCCAGCAAACACATTTCCCCCTGGTCCAACTTGAACCACCTGTAGAACCAATTCCATTTGGCCTCCGTGCCGCATCGGAGAAAACACAACAAGACTATGGCAGCCCGTCTTTACCGCCGACTTCACAGGGGGTATTGCCTCTTCACATCGTCGTCTCGGAGGGTGATAATAACAAATCGAGGTCTCCCTCTCCCCCACTGCCCGGTATTCATCATCACCTTCCTCTTCCAACCACCTTGCCAACCATTCAAGAGGCCAAGCTACCCACGACGCCCCTGATAGCTTCACCTTCGAGAGGTGACAGCGTTTCTCTCTCGGATTTACCAGGCCTGGCCACCTACAGGGCGCTCGAAGAGCTCGAAGCTGGACCGTCCAAACACATTGGTTATTTTGATTCCGAAGAATCATCATTGGAAGACGAACACCAAAAGTATTTCCGGGAACGTAACACTGATGCAGAGGGTGGTGGTGGTGGTAACGGTGACACAGATGATGACAATGACGATACCTCAGTCTCGGAGAAGTCTAACACGGGTAAGAGAAAACTCCATCTGCTTGACTCGGAAGAGGAAACAGAGGAGGAAAGTGAAGATGAGGAAGATAGTGAGGGAGGATTGGAAGTGGAGGATGATGACACAGCCGATCTTGAGATCTTAGAGGGCGTAGGTTGGGAACCAGAAATGGAACGTGGAGGGACCCACGAACCGGTTGCAGGAGGCCCTGGAGCAATCGAGCCAGTACAGCCTCAGCAGAATGTTGATGAACAAGCACCGCCAGAAGGGAATGATGAGTTGGATGCAAACGTGGAGGATGATATGGAGGGCGCAATGGAAGGTATGTGAAATATCATGTAGTGCGACTCCCAAAGCTAAGTCTGCTCTAGCCATTGGTATGAGAGGTCCAATATATGGAGTGATCCAAAATGTGCGTAGCGTCTGGGACTTGAACAACTCATTGCTAACTTCTCACCAAGGCTGCCCTTATGGTTTTTGTTCTGGATACCGCCATCGGTCTCGGTGTTTGGATACCGTTCACGATTGGGAAATCAACTGCTTTACTTTCTGTACGTCTGTCACTGCCCTCGGGTGTCCGAGTACCAACTCCTTTCCCTCACAGTTAGACCCTTATCGATTTTTACAACTTCTCCATTTCCCTATTAGGGCGATGCGCATTATCACTGATCCTGTGGTAGACTCAGTCGTCTTCCTGATCATCCAATTTTTGCTCCCAATTCTATTTGGTATGATCCGCAGGTTGATTGATATTGTTGTATTCTGTGGAGTGTTTGCCCTGGCCAAAGTTTTCGGTCGAGAGGAGGCGGACAACAGTGTTCAGTCATTGGTTGAGGCGGTAAATTCATTGTCTGTTTTCTCTACCTGCTAATCTTAAACCTGGATTTTTCTAGTATTCTCGTTTGGAAAGGCTTCTGTCGAATCCACGGGAAATTCCTTGGGATCATCAACCTGCTCCGGACATTTCGATTTTATCTCGGATTGGACACTCTTTCATGCCACTGGTCAACCTGGTGGAACCTCACTTTGCTATTTTAGGCGAAAAAATTAGAGAATCTGTCATCCGTCTTCAGGTAACGTGGAAACGTATGGCTCTTGGCCAGGGTCCTGGCGAAAGAGCGTTTGCCGTTGCCCTTGGTTATGCCGTTGTGGGGATACTTCTGTCACTGTATTTGAACATCCTGACAGTTGGCAATGTGAAAAGCGCAGGGAGAGCTGTCAGGAGTGCTGTCCGTCAGCAATTGCTCATAATCAAGGTACGTTGGACTCGAGAGATATAAGAATTCATGTCTAATCACTCTGCTTCAGGTAGCGACATTCATTTTCATCGAGCTCGTTACATTTCCGTTGGGTTGTGGCATCGTTTTGGACTTATGTACTGTTTGGTTGTTTCCTGAAGCCAATCTGTTGACGCGAGTGGCATATTTCATGTACGCGCCGTTGACCGCCATGTTTTACCACTGGGTTGCGGGTACTATGTTCATGTAGGTGGCGTCCGCTCCCAATTAACCTCTCGTCCGTTTTGAATGGCGATTGTCCAGGTATTCGTTTGCAGTTCTTCTGGCGGGTTGTAGGAGCGTCATGCGCCCCGGCGCCATGTGGTTTATCAAAGATCCTCAAGACCAGAATTCTCATCCTATTCGTGATATTCTCGATCGGCCAACACTTATCCAGCTGCGCAAAATCCTAATTAGTGGCATGATGTATTCTTTCGTGGTTGCGTGTGTGGTTGGCAGCATTTCCGGCCTTTTATTGCTCGGTAACAAATTCATCATGCCGATTCGATGGAGGACTCGGTCAGTTGTTTGGTTTTGAATTTCCCTGTATCAATAACTGATGCCTTTTTCCACCCCCCGAAGTGAACCGTTATCCAACGTTCCCATTGATCTGCTCTTCCTGCACCAAGTTTTACCGTACACAATGCATTACTTTCGACCGAAGAAGGTTCTGAAGAAGGTGTCAACAGTCATTTGGAAATTCCTGGCACGCAGGCTGCGTTTGTCATCTTATTTCTTCGGCGGACGATACCTTTCAGAAGAGTACACATCCGAGCACTGGATCTGGAATGCTGTTACTGGATCTGGCAGGACGGCCGAGGATCATCCAGCGAACATCCACGACGGGAGTTTTAGGCGTGTCCCGAATACTGACCATATTGCCCTTCCCCGAGATATGCGAGCCACTGCAGCCGTTCATGAAAGTGGTGAGCCGCTGGATGAGGCGGCTAGCATGCTCATCAAAGCCCAGAACCTGGAGGCAGAGAAAGCGAAGAGGGTTGTCAAAGACGACTACACTGTGGTCTATATTCCGCCCCATTTCCGATATAGAATTACCCTCTTCATCCTTCTCCTCTGGAGCGTTGGAGCATTGTTTGTGGGTTTCTTCGTCGGTGCACCTTTGCAATTGGGGAGGCGTCTTTTCAAGCTATTCATTGATGAGGACGTACACGATGGTTATTCGTTTATTGTCGGCTTTTATGTCCTTTGGGCTTGCTATGTCATTGGAAAATCCGTCGGCAAATTGGATAAGCGTCGACAACGGAGAGTATGGGTTGGTCCTCGGGGAGATCTGCCCGTCTACGTTGCTAAATGTGCGCTTATATGGTTGGCGAAGATATCGTACATGATATTCTTCTTTGGTGGCATCATCCCGATCCTGGTTGCTTTCGTTGTCGATCTCTACATTGTCTTACCCATCCGATTCATTGTGGATCCTCATATGACGCCACGCGTACGAGTAGCCGACATGTGGGCCCTTGGTATCCTCTACTCCAATATGGCCGTTCATTTCTATCGGCTGCAGCCTGAAAACCGTTTAACGGTCGGTTTGCAAAACGTGTGTACAGTTTTTAAGTGTATGCTCTTGATTTGTATGGACTGAAGTCATTTTCCAGGTCATCAGCAACGGTTGGACTCACCCTGACCCAATCGCGGCGACGAAGGAGGTCATCGGACCAGCAACACTGGGCTTGACTGGTATGATCTTGCTCCCTGCCACTGTTTTCCTGGCAGCACGACGCTTGTTACCACGGTTACCCTTCGACAACAAATTTATTTGTGAGTATGGTTGGTTAACATCTAAATACGTGGGTTTTTTTTTGACCCCTTACCATCCCCGAAAAGTTGTCCAAGTGTATCCTGGGATTTTCGCACTCGCAGGCTGTTTTAGAGCGACTTTAGTGATGTTCAAACTGTTGTCTTCATGGTCACAGTCGATCCGGGATAAGGAGTTCCTGGTGGAGATGCGATTGCGAAATCTTGAACCGGAGAGGGACGGGCAAAGTTTGCCAAACTTCACAACCACAAAAGATACGGAAACAGAATATTCGTCGGATAATTAATTATGTATCTTTAGTCCGATTCTGTCTCGACAATTGCAATACTGTTTTACATATTGTAGTTTGTAAAGTGAAGGCGTGGTGTATGCAGGGAAGCATCAATACTAGTCGTCATCGAGGTCATTCCAGGCTTCTGTCTCCGTGGTTTCGTACTCCGCAACCTCATCTGCCTGAACGAGCTTTCTTGCGACCCATCCTCCGTTTTCCAGTTCCGTAACATTCCACCGTTCCGGCCTATTATCAATATCAGTAAGCACCCACTCCATAAACTCCTGTCCTGTGTCATCATCCTCATTCAGGGAGATCGCCCAACCTAGATACACGCGGCCCGTTTGATCATTGGCATCATTGACTACGGCCACCAGACCCTCAGCGTGAGTGTACTGCATTTCATACGTTACAATCATTTCCCTGGTGGCACCGCGTCGAATCATGTTGAGATGTTGCGGAAGCTCATCATCGGGGTGGACGCTGATGTTCGGCGGTTCCCATTGGGCAGGAACATATTCACCTTCGTAAGGTTCCTCGTCGCTTCCACTACCATACCCAAAAATGTTGAGTCCCCATTCACTGTCGTCGTCGTCGTCATCGTCATCGTCGTCTATGTCATCATCTTCGTGGTCATCGCTATCGTTGTCATAGACGTCGTCCTCCAACGGGGGAAAGAGACCTTCCCAAGGATCTTCGCCTGTAGGAGGAGAAGCGCGGCTCGAACGATCAGACGATGACGGACTTTGCAAGCCTTTAGCTTTCGTGAGCGTAGCTGCAATGGTTTTGGCAACAAAAACAGGAATGGGACGGCTGCGGACAACAGTGCGGCAACATGGACACGTTTTGCGACGATTGAGGAGATAGTCTGGATCATCGTCATCATACATTTCGTTTTGATCGACAGGGGCTTGGCGGAACCATTCTTGGAGACACTGTTGGCAAAGGATGTGACCACACGGAGGGAGCCTGAATAAAGTTACTGTTGACCGGGGGTGATAAGTATGTTTAAAAAAAAGCCTACGCAAAGGGTTTTAAAAGTAGATCCATGCAAATTTGGCACTGCATGCTAGTCTCAATACTAGATACGAGCTGAAATTTGGCATGGGTCAGGACACACTAGAGGAAGGCATGGTTTGGTTCTTACTTCATCATTTTTTCTGGACTTCGTTTTAAGCTTTCGTATCTCGTCATCTTTGTCGTTCACAACCTTTTGGGTATATTAGGTGAACGAGAAAGTGAGTGGTAACGCACATATACTCACTTTGGCTTCATGCTGCAACTCCGTATTTAATTGGTCGATGGACTACGCACAGATCAGAATAAAATAGGCATGAAAAATATGCAATTGGTTTTTTCACCTTGTGCTGCCTTTTAATAATCTTCTTTTGCTCGTTAATGACCTATTGATTATGTTAACGGAATAGCATAACAGATGGTATTTGATCGAACCTTTTTCAACATGTCGATCTCCTTCTGCATACGTCTGATCTCGGCTGTAACGGTCACAGCAGCAGATTTCTCGAATTGAGCTTCTGCCAGTGATAGTATTTTGTGGTCGACCCTTTTAGCAGCATTATTAATAATAGCCTGTTCTGGCACTGTGTTTGCAGGCCTCCTGGAGAAGAGATGTCCTTCCCGAGACTCGGACCGTTCCTTATCCTTCTTGACAGCAATTTGACCTACACGATGATGACTAGCGGAGGTAGTGCCTATATTCTCAGCAGCGACGTGTGATTGGGTCGTGAAGGCTGTTTTCAGTTTCAGTTTGCGACCACGATCTATAACTTCATCTGTGGCAAGAGTATCTGTCGCAGCGACCGAACTGGCATGAGAAAACCGAATGCCCGCGCCTTTCTTCTTCGTGGTACTGGACCCATCAAATCTGAAACTGGTGGCACCGCGAATCCGGGCTTCAGGAGAACGCGATTTTCTTCTACGGGAGTTATGAATGTGGATTCCAACCTCACCCGAACTACGGAAGAGACTTGGCCCGGGGGTGTCGTTCAGGTTATTAACGTGCAAGCGGTCGGAGGAATTCATCAGATGTGCCCACTTCAGGATTTTCCAATATGTACGTGAATGGTGTCAAGAATCCTGGTGAAGGGCAAGGCTAGCTAAGTCACGTGTGCGTCACTCCAAGGTTAGCAAGTTCCGAGTAACAATCCAAACAAGAATGCAACCTGATTGCGAGTTTCATATCAACTCTCCCTGCAACGGTTGACCTAATCCAATCAAGAGAGTAATAGCCGCAAAGTCTCCAAGACGCTATTCAGACCCCTCAGATAGATAGTCGCTCTTAATATGCCTATTGGTCTGTCATGAAGTTTGCTATGTTTGTATTTTGCCTCTTAGACAGTGAAAATAAGACCGAGACCCATCCCTCTTGCTAATGACTTGTGAATTTAAGCTCCGTAGACGTCCTGCGGGGAGGCTCCCACTCGACCTTTGCGAATATTGGCTTGAGCCCACCTGCAGGCAAGAGAGAGCTATGGTTAACCATGCAATCTGATCAAGACACATTGTGACTTACTTTTTAATCCTGATGGACTCGATCTGAATGAATCCAGTCGTGTCGGTCGGTTCGAATCCACCCAATTCATCCATCGAGGACTGATGCTCGTCATAAAGACTCTGTCAATTCATTGTTCAGCTGAAAGACGATCAAAACGAGGAAAATTTTACCTCCTCGGACGACCTTCCTTCAACAATCACATTCCCCTTGTATAGTTTCAACCTCACCACTCCGTTAACGGTCTTCTGACTAGCCGGGATCGCACTTGTCACAAATTCCCTCTCAGGCGTAAAAAAGTGCCCATTGTACAACATCTTGCTCAACTCCACGGTGATAAACTGATCCCTTAATGCACGCACGTTTCGATCTAGAGTAAGGCCCTCAATGTCAATGTGTGCCACACGCAAAATAGTAGCTCCTGGCGACTCGTAGCAACCACGGGATTTGACGCCGATGAAGCGATTTTCGACCATATCGATACGCCCGATGCCGTGTCTACGGCCAAGAGCATTGAGCACGAGAAATACATCAACTGGGTCGGTGTATATCTTTGAATCGCCTGTTACCTCCACCTTTACGGGAAGACCCCGTTCGAAGTGGATGCTGATGCACTCCGGAGTAGCGGGTGCATCCTCCAGTGCGGCAGTGAGTTTCCACATATCTGGTGGTGGAGTGACGTCAGGGTGTTCTAAGATACCAGCTTCATAAGATATGTGGAACAGATTTTCGTCGGTGGACCAAGGTTTGGCGGTAGTTTGTTGAACGGGAATTTGTTTTTCGGAGGCGTATGCAAGGAGGGCTTGGCGGCCGGGGAAACGATTGTAGAATTCTAAACAGGATGGATGAGACGACTAGGGGGAAAGACAAAAATATACGAACCCGGGATTCGCCAGGGCGCGATAACTTTGATGTCTGGTTTAAGCCCGTAGAAAGCGAGTTCAAAACGGACTTGGTCGTTGCCTTTGCCGGTACACCCGTGGGACACAAAACTGAAAGGTCTAATTCAATACTTGTTTGAGAAGTGAAGTGAAGGTCTGCCTACTCGCATCCTTCCGATTCAGCAACAGCAATCATCCCTCGAGCAATGACAGGGCGAGCTAGGGAGGTTCCTAGAAGGTAAACATTCTGTAAAGAAATGAAAGTTATTCAGAGATTTGCATTCGGATCGTGTACACCGTGCCGTGAATACACACCTCATAAATGCAGTTGGCTTGCACGGCAGGGTAAATGAGCTCAGTTATAAATTCCCGCTTGAGATCCTGTACAACTGGATATATTAGCGAGGAGTGATATCAGGATCCCAAGTTTGATCTCCCATACCTCTAGAAAGAACTTTTTTGCGCCAACCGCAAGAGCTTTCTTTCGCGCAGCTTCAAAGTCCTAAGGGTATGTTGATCGAGTATCAGGCAGGAACAACCAATAATATGAAAGAAAAAAAACATGCCTCTTCTTGACCAACCTCAGCCATAAAGGCGTACACTTCGTATCCTTGTTCAATCAACCATGCCAAAATACACGATGTGTCTACACGTCCCAGAAAGAAAGAAAAAAAGTTAAATGACCCATCGATCTCCTATTTCTGGCTCACCCAATCCACCAGAGTAAGCTAAAAGAACGCGACCGGCCTTGGACGACATGATTGCAAGATAAGATATTGAAAATGATTGTAGCGTCGGAATCTGACGGCAAAGAAGTCACGTGTCGCTAAATTTCGATAACTGACTCTATTAGCCTATTTCCACCCTCATGCCCAGACCGTCCACGAAGCCTAGAGGTCACCCAAGAGATTCTCCCCAGGTCATTATCTCAAAGACATTGTCGTGGATCCTTCGACATGGTGCAGAATCAGAGGGTTTGCCTATGCGCCAAGACGGGTACCTTCGCGTTGCAGACCTAGTGAGATTCTGCTTTTCGGTGGCTAGAAACTCGTTGCTGAACCATCTCCGCGAAGTTAACGAATCACAGGTTGCAATTCCTTCACGTTGACTTGGGTCTTCTTCAGGAAACGGTCAAAAATGACGCAAAAAATAGATATGATCTTATCTGTGAAGCCGGGGCTAGTGTTGCAGATACAGAGGACCCAAGTCAATGGTGGATACGGGCCAACCAAGGTCACTCTATAAGGGTAATTTGTAAACTAGATGTTGGTGAATTCCACGATTCATTTGGTTATCTGCTTGCAGTCTGTCCAAGTGGAACTCCAGCCAGTTCTATCGGCAAAAGATGTACTCATGGCTGTTCACGGGACGAACTTGCGGGCCTGGGAAGCCATATGTACGATTTCTTTTATTTAGCTATTCTATGCGCTTAACGCGGACAACATTAGCTAAAGAAGGCTTGTCAAAGATGAGGCGTAATCACATTCATATGGCCCAAGGCGTCCCCGGGGATAACGTTATCAGCGGCGAGTGCAACCATCTCCTAGTTCACCGTTGTCTGAGTTCTGTGACTCAGGCATGCGAACCAGTTCTGCCATCCTCATATACATCGACCTAGATAAAGCTATATCAGCTGGCATCAAGTTCTTTGTGTCTTCGAATGGGGCAGTGCTGACTGAAGGTGACGATCGTGGGTTTTTAAGTGTACAGTTTTTCCGCAGAGTGGAGAATGCGAAACGGGAACCACTACCTGGCTGGGAGGGTACATCCATGTCCGTGGTCGAGACGTCAACTGAGCCTGAGGAAGACTAGTACATGTTATGTATGATTGTGCGAATCTGCATCATTATTTAATATTTAATCTCATAACATACGGATCACCGGTCTTCCTGGTCGCCTCCCGTCATATTGTCATATTCGATGTGCTTGTTCGGCTCCTTTCATCAACCACCGGACTCAACGAGAAGCACAAGGTCTTGGCGCATCTTCCCCATGTGCGCGAGCTTCTTCCACTAGTGTGCCCACATTCGTATAAATACCGTACTAACATAACGCGATGTTTGCTCTCCTTCTGGTCGTTCGCTTCTACTACTATGCGCTTTTCATCTGTCCTACTTCTGGGTCTTGCCCAGCTTTGCTTTGCCAAACCCTTCAAGCGCTCGGATGACTTCGTAACCAAGCATGCGTGGGCTGACATACCCCATGGTTGGGAGCTTTATGGAGATGCACCGGCAGATCATATGCTAGACATGCGCATTGGCTTAAAACAGGACAAACTCGACCAACTTATTTCTGTGCTATACGAAGTAAGTGATCCTAATCATCAAAAGTGCGTAAAATCCTCGTCTTTGCTCTAGGAGATTGGCGTGAATTTTGTTTTGAGCTAGATACGGTGCCCACTTGTCTAAGGAAGAGGCGGAGGCTTTTGTTGCTCCTCACCCCGTCACCCTTTCGCTCGTCGAGTCCTGGCTTGCTTCTCATGACATCGACCCTACCGCCGTCGAGCACTCCGGTGCGAGCTCGTGGCTTTCATTCAGGATCCCCGTCGTGCAAGCGGAACGCATGCTCAACACAAAATACAACGTGTATTTCAACCCTTCCACGTCTTCGTACATTGTCCGCACAATGGAGTATTCTCTGCCTTATGAGCTACACTCACATGTTGACGTCGTTTCGCCCACAACATACTTTGGCTCACTGAAGCAGATGAGGGCCACGAGCTTCTTGATGCCAAAGATAATTTCTCTTCCGGATGAGTTGGCGAACCCTGGTGGGTGTGTAAGGACGGTCACCCCGGCGTGTCTGAGGACCCAGTATAATTCATCGACATATGTGCCGTCTGCAACCTCCCGGAATCGGTTGGGAATTGCCGGGTATCTTGACCAGTATGCAAATAATGCCGATCTCCAGGCGAGCACTTGAACTCTACGCATCTACGGCAATCGTTCCTAACAATAAACAACTAGACTTTTTTCCAAAAGTTCCGTCCTGATGCAATAGGCACTACTTTCCGGACTGTGTTGGTGAACGGAGGCTTGAATGACCAATCCAATCCTGGTGTTGAGGTACACGTTTTTCTGCTTTATCAACAACAACTAGCGTTCAACACTTCTCTTCCAGGCCAACCTGGATACTCAATACGCTGAAGGCATTTCTTACCCGACGCCCAACATTTATTATAGGTAGTTCCCTTTTCTACTTAACCTCTTAACCTCGCGCTTTGGAATATATTTGTCGCTTAACAAACGTGTCGTCAACCACGATTATCTTCTGGAAATCGACATCATGATCATCTCGATATCTCTTGTTGTCTCTCCGTCTGATCTAACTGATGCTACCTAACAGTACTGGTGGTTCGCCGCCTTTCAAGCCAGATAGTGCCACTCCCTCCGACACCAATGAACCCGTACGTTTCTATGCCCGCCTTACCTCGTCTAATTGAATTTACTTTCTTCATTTTGTCTGCAGTACCTTGATGTGAGTACCTTTCCACGATCCCGTTCTCTTTGCGCTGAAAATCTACATAGTGGCTCAACTTTATCCTCAACCAAACCACAATCCCGCAAACCTTCAGCACATCGTATGGTGATGACGAGCAAACAGTACGTCATGATACTTGAAAAAAAAGTGATCCGCGCAGTAAATGGATTTTCCAGGTGCCCTCTGACTATGCAAAAAGTGTGTGCAACTTGTTTGCGCAACTTGGCGTGCGTGGAAGCTCTATCATGTTTTCCAGCGGTGATTCTGGGTAAGCAGATCGTTTTGTCTTGTTAAAGAGTTTATTTGACGTGATGTGATATGGGCACTTACTCGATAGTGTTGGCGCAGGTACCTGCCTAACCAACGATGGAACCAATAAAGTCGTATTCCAGCCCAGTTTTCCTGCGTCCTGTATGTCGAATTCGTTTCATTTCTTGTTACACTCCTCTAATTATACAAAAATGAATCTGCGTATCCAGGCCCCTTCGTGACAACTGTGGGCGGAACCACCAGAAGTAATCCGGAGGTTGCTGTCAACTTTTCCGGTGGAGGCTTTTCAAATTACTTTGCTCGCCCGTCGTATCAATCATCGGCCGTGTCAACGTTCTTGTTGTCTTTGGGGACAAAACATTCTGGGCGCTTTAAGTGAGTAAGAGGAATTTGGGGTCCTGTAAGTGAAAAGACGAAAGCTCACCTTGAACTCGTTTGGATCCACAGCAAGACGGGGAGGGCATATCCTGATGTCGCTGCCCAAGCCCAGGACTATCAGGTCGTCATTGGTGGATCTGTAGAGTCTGTGGCAGGAACAAGCTGCAGCGCTCCGGTGGGCATTTCCTATATTTCCTTCTGAACCACTTCTGAGCATATGAAAAAAAGACTTTTGCGGCAATTATTGCATTGCTGAACGACTTTCGACTCGCCAACCGCAAGCCATCACTGGGTTTCCTGAATCCGTTCTTGTACTCGATCGGTGTGGGTGGCCTGCTTGACATCAAAACGGGCTCGAATCCTGGATGTGGGACTTCTGGATTCACGGCCACTGTTGGGTGGGATCCAGTGAGTTTATTTATTTATTTATGCGGGGGTTTCTTATGTTGGAGTTGGGGTTTCTTACCTGGACACTTAATTATAGGTTACGGGACTCGGGACGCCAAATTTTGGTCATCTCAAGGCACTTGTCTGAGGCCACACGGTCTGCGGACAGACAAATAGTAATAAATTTCTCGTTCCCACAACTAACTTCTACATGGGGCCATCATATCGCAGAAAAATGATATCGGAGTTACGTGCCAATTTTTTATCCACAACTTGCAATGGTTATGATGGGCAATGGGTGACGATATCGAAACTATGGATTAGTGTGCCTTTGGAACAGGTTGGATATGTCATTTTGCGGTTGTTGGTTTATTTTATTTTATTTTATTTTTGATATACTGCCCTTTGCATAGTACACTGAACATCCGAAAAAAATTTCTTTGTTTATCAACCAAATAATCCCCGTGGTGCCGAAGCTGCCGTGCTGCTAAGTACACTGTGTACATTCAGCTAATGGCACCGCCATTGTCCAAGGACCTGCGAGATCGAGTTGTGGAGTGGAGGGTGAAGTATAACTGGCCCTACCGTCAAATTGCTGATGTTGCAGGATGCTCCATTGGCACAATTGCCACCATTCTCCGGTTTTACAATCTCTATGGGCAATCTACCAACCCATTTAACCAACGGACAGTAGTGTTCAGTGAATAACTCAGATGTTAATAACATGGCCTATTTCGAACATGTTATTAACATGTTATTAACATGTTAGAAACTCGAGCGCAAAAATAGGAGGTTAATAACTCAGTTTCTAACATCCTTCGGTGAGGTGATGATCCCATGCAATGGTGGGAGAATCTAAGCCGGCAGCCTGACTCTAAAGTTCTTGCAGTAAGTTCAAATCTACACTCGCTTTTCATCCCACAATTCTCACCCAGCCCTGGATGTGTAGTACCTGGCTGTCCGACTTTTTGCTATGACGGTCAACTCCATGGCTGATGAGCAAACAGCTTCAATATTCTCATGGCTCAACCCAGCTCGTCGCAGTCGGCAGAAAGCTGCCACACTTGTCCGCTTTCCTCAGATGCGACAATTTCTCAAAAACCAGCAATCTGTATGTGACATTTTATGCCCTGCTTGTCTTGTAGCTTATATGCCCAAAGAGGCCAGTAGTCAAATATCGAGACATGGCTTCAACTATCTTCAAGCAGGCTGAAGGTTCCGATGAAGAGTCTGATGAGGATTCTGGTGATGGAGATGTGGACAACGATGACAATGATGACTTGGAGGAACCAGAGAGAGAAGCGGCTAACCAATGATGAAGCTCTGGCGCAATGTCGTGGTGATACCTTTGACATTGCCTTGGATGTCGACATCACCGCTTCCAACTTCCGTGACATGCTCTCCGACAGACCGATCAAGGCACCTAAAGGGCTAGTAGCAGCTACTCCATCTACTGCCCGTGTTGACGATGCACCTGTCTCATGGTGTTTCACTATTCCATAATCTCAGTATATATATTAGGATTTATCTATTTGGCTCCCCGGGGAGCCGCTTAGTCATCCAACACCCCTTTCTTTATATGGTTATAGCTAACTAGCCTGATTAAGATAAATCAATTCTTGCTTGTCCATTACTTGAGAGCAAATTCAAAAAAATTAAGCAATAAAATGTTCAATATTGTTAGACCTTCAGAATAAATAATCATAAGGTTTGGTAGAGTAGTTGGTGAAAAATAAATCAACTGCTTATCTATACTTAAGGTTTCTAAGGTTCCACTACATCAAAGATGACAATTACTTTTTCTCAGTAATATACAGTTATAAATTACTCAAATCTAATTTTACTATATTTTTGCCAATGGTATTGCAAAGACAATAATTCATTTATCTTGATCAAGCCACTTAGCTATAACTATATAAGGAAAGGGGTGTCAGATGACTAAGTGGCTCCCCGGGGAGCCAAATAGACACTCCCTATATATTATGTTTAAAACTTGTTTAAAACTAGTTAATAACATTGTTAGAAACTGGTTGTAGGCAGTGTGGAAATTTGTCGATGTTAATAACATGTTTGAAACTCTTGGTTGAGTTTTTCACTGAACACTAACGGACAGGTCGACCTTCCCTTCTAAACCATGCAGATGAAGCTTTTTTGGCAGAGTTGACGAATAGGGAGCCTTGCTTGTACCTGGATGAACTTCGAGACAGGTTGCAGGAATTTCGGGGGGTTTATGTGTCACTGGCTACAGTCCATCGTGCTTTCGAGCGTTTAGACATTACACGAAAGTGTGTCACAAAGGCTGCGGCAGAACGAAACGAACTTCTTCGTGCTATTTGGGAAGGAGATATGGCTCAGTATGAGGATCCGGAGGTGTTCCTTTTCCTCGACGAAAGTGCTGTGGACAACAAAACTAGTCAACGCTATGCTGGTCGATCTCCCCAAGGATTACCTTGTGTTCGCCAGGCCACATTTGTGCGGGGCACTCGTTACTCAATACTCCCAGCCTTGTCAATTGATGGCATCGTGGCATTGGACATTTTCCCTGGGTCTGTGAATCGAGATCGATTCCTGGCATTCCTTCGAGAGCAAATTGCAAGCGCAACTGTTATGTCTCATTTTCTGTAGACTAATCGCT
Source organism: Hygrocybe coccinea (assembly GCA_963555575.2). Lineage (NCBI taxonomy): Eukaryota > Fungi > Basidiomycota > Agaricomycetes > Agaricales > Hygrophoraceae > Hygrocybe > Hygrocybe coccinea. Next base: position 995,453 of record OY741993.2, on the reverse strand, counting down.
ATTTAGGCTCCTCTGCTCAATCCCTTTCCAGGGAAGAGAAGTGTCGTGGTCATGGATAACTGCTCTATCCATCATCATCATGAAATTCGCCATCTCATCGAGGATGAGTGTGGTAAGAATCTCTGACAGTGTAGTATTCATCTATTGATGCCCCACTCTTCTAGGTGCTCGTCTCGTCTACTTACCACCTTATTCACCCGATTTTAATCCCATAGAGGAAGCATTTTCCGCCATCAAAGCCTGGCTGAGACGTCATGAACAAGAGTTTGAGCACGAGGGTCAACTTCCATGGCTTATTCACCAAGCGGTAGGATCTGTATCAGCCGAGCAAGCTATTGGTTGGTTTGGAGATTGTGGGTACCTCCCATGATAGATTATTGATTTCGACAGAGGGAACAGCGCATAGGCTGCAAGGGCTCGAGTAGTACAGCTACAATATAACCTTGTTTGGTTTGACAAACAAAGAAAAAAAATTCGGATGTTCAGTGTATTATGCAAACGGCAGTAACAACTGCACACTCAAACGGAAACAATCCTTCAACTACTTTACAAAAACAAACCAACAATCAGTTGTGTGATGTTACAAAGAAGGTGAAAAAGACAAGCAAACATAATATCCGAAAGATGTGTTACAAGTATGGTACCCCGATAGATCCCATACTACTCCGGGGCATCAAGCTTCACTGGAATCGTCTGATGATAATAAATGAATAAAACGGTGCCAGACGTTGTAAAAAGCTTTCAGGGGACTTACATCAAGCATACCGCGGGGCGCAGTGCGGGGCGTGAGGATCCACTGTTGGTTCGGGTTGCCCGCCATCCACTGCCATCCTTGAACCTTGGTGCCGTTCGCGGAACCACTATTTTCACGGGAACCATTCAAGAAAAATCCACACAGGAGCGCCGATGGCATTAACAACTACTTACCCGCCGGCAAGGTCGAGACAAGCTGGTTCCAGTGAAAAGGTTGAAGGTTAATCAGTGACTCACTCCCCAAGAAGAAACGAAAAAAAAAAAAAGATAAAATTTGTAAATGGTTACTCACTCCCGGACGCTATATTGAAGAATCTAATTCCAAAATGGGTTTCCAATTGGGTTTTGTTTTCCAATAAAAAGGTGGGGGGCGCAATGTGAGAAATCGACCAAAAATCAAAAGCACCCGAAGCACCCACACGTAGGCACCTGAACCGTCCGGTTTGATAATCCATTCTTGATTGTGTCGGATGGGATTATCGGGGTTTAGAGTACGCGTCCAACCTTGAACCTTGGCTCCATTTATGTTACTCCCTTTAGGTAACGCCGCCGCCGCAGAAAGAAGAAAAAGGAAAAAACATAAAATCAGCAACATTGTTCCAACAGCATACACCGCATCAATATACTGTCTGCGGAGTGGTATGACTGACCACCGTTGAGATCTACAACCGTGCCAGTCTTGAGGTTATACACTGTGTAGGCACCAGTGCCGGGGATTTGCGCAATGAACCAGAATTGGTCGTAAGCGTAGGGATCGTCTGGATCCAGGGCACTCCAGCCCTGGATCTGAGTTCCTGTGAGCAGGTAAGCAACACGGTCATATCCGTCCCCCGCCAACAAGACTATTCACCATTTCCAGGCGAGCCTGCAGATGCGAAGCGGTAAAGCCAATGAATGTACTGTCGAAACGATAGGGGTGACGCAACTTACCCCCAGCTAAATCCATCATGCTTCGACCAGCAACATTGAAAAGCGTATCTAACCGGAGAAAGACAATGAGCACCCAACTGATCCGGCAGAAAAAGATCAAGGAGCAACTCACAAAGTCCAGTTGAGACAGACATCTTTTTATTTGACCAGAAAATATCAGGAAACTCCTAAATATCAAACGGGGTAGGATTTGACGACAAACGCACTTCGTCTGAAATCTGGGGAGTCCTAGCGAGGTGTCAGCGACCATGGTTCAGAAGTGCAGGCCGGGTTTTGTAGGTTCCAGACAGTCTAGCCTGTTCGCTATTAAGGTACAGGGACTTTGACCTGAGGAATGTTCAGGGTTCTAATTGTGACAATGATCGTGAGAGGGCAGACCGACAAGTGTGTTCCTGACTCACGATGATGCATGATGGCCCAACAGTTACACTGGCAATCGCGAACCAATACGCTAGACGTATTGGTACGCTGGATGTGTACACCAAAGTTGCGAGCTTCCGACTGACTTGTGGAAGTGACATCGACAGTCCTAGCTTGTTTGCCGGTTCAAGTTCCTGCCATGGCCAGTAGAGCACACCACGCCCGGATCGTTGAATCGCCCAAAGTTAAAGGTCCGAAGTCATGAGATTAGATAATAGTTTCGCTTTATTTGGGCGATATTGGTTTTCGTTATCGTTTCTGCTCAACTTGGCCCTTATAATAACTTTATCCGGTGTTACACCTTCCGAATTCAGACTAGTTTATCAGCAGCGAACTATACGGGGGCTTGCCGGAAGGGGGGGACCTCCGAGTGCGGAAATATCCGCTTGCATGAGACATAGAACCTTGTGCGAAAATCGGGATCGAGGCTATCCCATCACCAGTGCAAGCACGAACGAGCCGTCTACACAAGCAATCAATGTGAGGTGCACTCGGTATATCAGAATCAATTCTAGATATAATTCAACTCACCAAATAATCTTTTGGTGAAAAGGGCGCTATGCAACTGCACAGTCAAACAGAGCAAAATTCACAGATAGCCTTCAACTATTTTACAGAACGATTTGACCCACAATCATTTGTGATGCATGTGATGTTACAAAAAAAGACAAGCAAAACGAAAAAAAAAAAAAAGAAAAAACACTTTTCCAAAGATGTGTTATGCCAATAAGATCCCATACCACTCCAGCATATCATTGGCTCCTTGGGCTTCTCTGACAATAATAACAATGATAATAAATGAACAAACAAAAAAACAAAAACAAAAAAAACGGTTGCCGGCGAACATTGTTAAAAAGCTCTCAAGAGGACTTACATCAAGAAGTACCGTGGGGCGTCCTGCGGGGCCCGAGAATCCACTGTTGGTTCGGGTTGCCCACTATATACTGCCATCCTTGAACCTTGGTGCCGTCCGCAGGATTACTATTTTCACGGGAACCGTCAGAAATACACACAATGGGCATTAATTAGAAAGAGGGGATCGTACCCGCCGGAAAGGTCCAGACAAGCTGACAAGGTTGGGGAAATGTAAAATCAGTGAGTGACTCACACTCCCCCAAGAAGCAACGACAAAAAAAAAAAGCAAAAAAGGTTTTACTCACTCCCGGACGCTATGTTTACGAATCTAATTCCCAACGGGTTTCCAACATTGGTTTTTTTTTTCAATAAAAAAGGGTGGAGGCGGGGGGCAATGTGAGAAATCAACGAAAAAAAATCAGAAGCATCCAAAGCATTCACATGTAGGCACCTGAACCGTCCGGTTTGATACTCCATTCTTGATTATGTCGGACGGGATCATTGGGGCTTAGATTACGCGTCCAGCCTTGAACCTTGGTTCCGTTTATGTTACTCCCTTCAGGTACCGTCACCGCAGAAGAAGAAGAAAAATCAGCCACATCGTTCCAACAGTATACACCCGCATCAATATCCTAGTCTGCGGCAATGGTATATATGAACTGACCACCATCGAGATCCACAACCGTGCCAGTCTTGAGGTTATACACCGTGTAGGTGACAGTGCCGGGGATTTGCGCAATGAACCAGAACTGGTCGTAAGCGTAGATGTTGTCTGGATCCTGGGCGGTATAGCCCTGGATCTGAGTTCCTGCGAGCGGGGGTAAGCAGAAAACCCGGAGGGGAGGGGGGGGGGGGGTTTCGGTGATATCCTATTTATTATTCACCATTTACAGACGAGCCTGCAGATGCGAAGAGGTAAATCCAATGAATGTACTGTCGAAACGGTGAGTAGGGAGGGGGAGCAACTTACCCCCAGCTAAATCCATCAAGCTTCGACCAGCAACATTGAAAAGCGTATCTAAACCGGAGAGAGAAAGAGAGACAATGAGCACCCAACCTGATCCGGGCATAAAAAAACATCAAACGAGCAAACCCACAAAGACCAGTAGAAACAGACATCTGTTTTTTGTTGTGTCTTACCAGAAAATATCAGGAAACTCCTAACTATCAAACGGGGGTAGGATCTGACGACGAAACGCACCTCGTCCGAAATCTGGGGAGTTCTAGCGAGGTGTCAGCGAACCATGGGGTTCAGCCTGGTTTTTGTAGGTTTCCCAGACAGTCCAGCCTAGGGACTTTGACCTGTCAGAGGAATGTTCAGGGTTCTAAGATTGTGACAAGGATCGTGAGAGGGCCTTGGCAACTTGAAAGTGCCATCCAGTGGTTATCGATTACTTGGCGTACTCACGATGCATGATGCATGATGGCCCAAACAGTTTTTTTTACACTGGCACTTTTGCAGGCAATCGGGTACGCTAATAGACGTGTGTAAGGTTGCGAGTTTCAACGGCTGACTTGTTGGAATCGACTCGATCGACAGTCCTAGCCCGTGCGTATGTGACATGTGTGCCAGTCAGTAATAAGTACTTACCTGCCATCATAGATCTGAGCGTACATGTACACGCCACGACCACGCTCGGATCGCCTTTCCGTAAGCTGTGTTGACACAGGGCATAATCGCCCTAAAGGTACCGCCGAGTGAAAGCATCGATTCGAATTCATATGCATCGATAAGTTCCGCATGAACGTAAAACAGATTTCCTTACATAAGCAATCGTGTATCGGCCAGGATTCAACTTGTCAAATTACATACTACAAGGTATAGAAAAAAAAGAAAAGGCAAAAGAAAAAATAGGTGTTGTACATCTACGAGTAAAAGTAATAAAATAAAACGAGCGTTATGTATAGACATATATGGAGATGGGGGGGGGGATCATGAGGAGGGTGGCGAAAACAGATGGATGATGATGACGATGATATGATGATGAGACAGAGACGGTAGGAATTTTTTTTGAAAATAGGGAATACCATGAAGGTATCGGGAGGGCGCAGTTTAGGGAACATAATGGGTGCAACTAAGAAAGGCCAGTAAGAGGGAGGAGACAGGTGTTATTCGAAAGCGACAGAGAGAGAAAGATCGGTAAGCGAACGGGGACGGAGAGGAGAGTGACCAGTAGATATATATATAATATATACACAGTCGTAGAACCGCGAGGGCATGGACCAGGTGCATGTTTGGAGGGATCCCTACTTATCAGGACAAAAAACGGAATGATGCATATTGGAGAGAAATGTGGGGAGGGTTTACGAGACGCTCGCAATCTCGATAAAGCTTCGCCAGTTCCATGACGACTCGTCTTCGCGGGCATCCGTGAAGCTCGCAAGGGGAAACCACGATTCCGTCATGGTGAGCCTGCCTTTGCGGTTCCACGAGAACTTCGACAAGGAGGTTTGGGTGGCGACGGAGAGGGCCTTGGTGACGCGGTTGGATTTCCGTGACAAGGGAAGGCGTTGGGGTGAAACGACGGCTTCCTCGTCCAGTATTGCAGCAAGACATGCAGCGAGGGCGGAGTCAGACAAGCGGCGGCGATCCGAGTGTGATTTTATCGGTAATGGCGACCCACTGCTACCATCGCTGTCGCTGTCGTCGTTGTCATTGTCGTTGTCGCCGTCATCTTCATCATCGGACATGCTCATGAAGTTGCGCTGGGTGGGCAGGTTGGGGCTTAATCGGCCCTCTAGACGAGCGAGGGCATCTGATCGGCTGACCTTGCGTTGACGTGCGGAGCGAGTGGATGGGATGCGTCGGAGGGATGGTTTGCTGCGAGTGCTAGGGGCATGTCGTACGAGAGACGGCGCTGAACGCGAGGCTTGTTCGAGAGAAGAGAATCTGAGAGGGGGCGAGCTGATGATGGGTGGGAGACGCGGGGGCAGATCGGAAGATAGCGGAGGGGATGGGGCTGGAATGTCTGGGAGAGACATGCTTGGTGCGGGTTTCGGTGAGGGGATGGCACGAAATGATTCGCGAGACTTGCGACGCTGAAGTGGTGGCAAGTAGTTGATGGTCCTATCGATCATGATCGGTGAGGACAGGGCACAGGCGAGGATAAAGTAGAGAACGTACGAGCAATTTGGAAAGAGAACAAGCTCAGGTCTAGTTGACCAGGTTGTAGATTTGGACAGGGTGGAGGCTTTATGCCGTACGCGGACGGAACGCAGAGACTGCGACTCTGCAAGATCCAAGGATAAGAAGGAGCGAAGCTCTTTTGCGGAGCGTCCCGGTTGCAGTGTACAGTAGAAGGCACAGGACAGATCTGTGCTGGTTCGAATGCATGGGGGGTTATCTGAGGGCAGACTGCCGCGTCGTTGGGGGTGCTGTTGGGATGGGACGGGCGAGGAGCAACGAGATGGACCAGCAGACAAGAGACCAGAGGTGAAGAAGGGGGAGTAGGGGGAGTGGAACATGGCTGGGAGTGGGGGGGTGGGTGGGATGGCGGTATATAAGGGGAGAAAAGGCTTGCAAGGGTTGTATGTATTTGAATTTACAGGGTCAGTTCACGTCATCACAAAACATGTCCACCGCTGTCACAGCGGATTTTCACCGTCTCCACATGCACGAAACGGCAACACAATGCCCCAATCCGAGATCATCGTCTGTCTCGACGGTAAAAACATTCATCAAAATCCCATTTTCCATGATACACATCCCGGCTCTCCCTTTACCGATGGACCCTAACAGGTTATATGTTCTCACCCAGCTCACGGGCGCCGTGCCTGTCAATGCTAGATTACTAGATACTAGATTACTAGATTACCCGCTGTCCCTTCGACCAGCGTTTGAAGCAGGTCATGTTAGGTGTACAGTAATCGTTCCTCGACATCTCCGTCAAAACCGCAAATCTGTCGCTTGCAACCATGTGCAACACTTGCAACACCAGGCAACATCCAAGGTCAGCCGACCATCACGTGAACCGGCTCACTTTTAATTGCCACCGAAAATGGGCGTCGGTCTGCTCAATACAGCACACATCTTTCACGTGAAACCAACAATGAAACACCGCGACAACGATATCGCAACATATCGCAACTCACCGCACTCCAAGACCATTTCATATCTGAAATCCATTGAAACTCTCCGATGCTGCTGTTGTAACCGATCCAGGTTCTGTCCCAAAACGGATATCAGCGAGGCACGCAAATCGCCGCGGATTCAAATATTCAAACCCATCCATCACTGGATCAGCGATCCGAGCTTTTGTTTATCCCATTTTAGATATATTTACTATTGCAAGCTCAGTGTGTACACATGTTTGCGACCCGCGACAACCATTCCCCAATTAGTAAAACCTCGTTGCCAAGAACAACGTCGATATCTCCTTTTCGAGGCCAGAGGAAACAGCGAGACACCAGCTCGTAGTAACACTGTTCACGTTTGGCGAATTCGTTTGCGAGCATTTTTTGAAACAATCCTGATCATAGGTCGACCGTGTCACTGTCAATGACCTTTCGGCCGCGTTTGCAATAATCGGTGTTTTTGCCCCGACTTTGCTATGCATATTTGTAGCCAGGTAATTTAGTCTCGTTGGCTTTGATGCGTGCAGATCTGATGTCCGTCGTCAATCTCTTTCGAATTCGGGTTAGCCAGTTCTCGGTAATCTTTGTTACATGGCCTCGCTCACACAAGTCTTGTTTTGGTCTATCAACCCCTCTGTATTCAAGTTACCGTTCTTTTTTTGGGTTTAGCCTACACTCATTTGCATGTTACGGGGACCGGGCGATTTGATGCGGCAGCTACTGGGCCTCCTATCCGCTGGAACAACAGCAGCGGCCTGTGCCAACTCCCTCAGGCCTCAGGTCCTTCCCCCCCTCCATCATAAAGGCACTGTTCTGCTCAGATGAAAACAGTTGCCTCGCCAACCCGCCCCCCCAAGTCTCATTGATGCCTCTTCTCACCATAGCAAATGCGCAAGGTAGCGCGCGCGGACAATAATCGCTTATTACTTACTACACGCTTACACCTCGTTACTATACATACAACTTGGCAGGTCGGAGGCCACCGTAACTCGATCCCTTCAATAGGCGGGTAACTGTAGGGATCTCCGCGATAAATCAAATAACCCAAAACTAAACAACTTCGTCGTCATCACCTCGGGATAGGTCATTCCGGAATGAAAAAGGGCACTCCTACCGCACGCACGCCCTTCCCGGTGTCGTATCATTATCATATCATCATATCATATCATATCATATCATTTTTTTGTACCTGTACCAGGAACACGCAGCCTCAATATGTTTCTTCAGTTTGAAAATCACTCATGTCTGCGACGCGTTTTGTCCACTGACCTCGCAGGACTCGGGCGGTGAGGGAGGTACTGTTGTGATGGTGGTCGCAGCCTCAGTGAGTGTGGTGTGTACATACAACCTCCCCCTTTAAACTTGATCCCACATAGCAACCTCACTCCTCGACAGGATTTTGTTTTTTCCTTTGTCTCTTGGCATCCCTGCTCAGCCTCGCTCATCCCTGCTCTTCTCCTACCCTTTCCCCTAAGCCCTGGCGCTGGTGGAAGTAGTGACCGATTTGATGAACGGAGCATGGCGCGCAAGGATTTTTCTTTTAGGCCCGGTTACCGACGCCGTCGGTGACATTGACTGGATTTCGGGTGCAGCCTTAGCTTCAGGCCTGGCTGGCCTTACCTACCCTTTCTTTTTTTTTTCTTTTTTACCACTCGGCCGAAAAGAAATAAATCGCCGTACGGTGACCGACGTCGGGGATGATCCCGACCCCCCGACCCCCGACCATGAGGTGGCGTGTCAAACGGTCTTCTTTGAAGCCGATTGATTTTCAAGTTCTGCGTAGCTAAGGGGTGCTAGGAGAGTAACACAACGGAACAGAACAAAAAAGACTTGTCGTCTCTTTTTTCCGTTGACAAGAGACAGATTCGGGCATTGCATGAGCTCACACAACGGTTGACGGCCGCATTCGAGAAATAATATCATCTGATAAGAAACAATTCGGCAGCCACGACCAACACATTTAAAACTAAGGGAAACTAATTTTCGGGTGGTGTGTGTATGTGTATGAACGTGCGTGCGCACTCGCTTTAAAACGCGGTCTAATATGTAAGTCGCATATAGAGGGGGAGGAAAGGTACCAGGGAGAAAGGTGAGAACTCGTAACATAAAAGGATGCAAAGTCCGCGGGGAATCCTTCAATACCATCTATTCGCAAATCGTTGGGTACATATATCATGCACGTTCGAAACGTTCGAGGGGACGTACATCTGTGTAATACGCGCCGGGGGGAGTGGGAACTTTTGTTTTTTTGGTTAATATTGACTACTTCCCACCGGTGGTGCCCAGACCCATGGCAGTCTTGAATGTATCATAGATCCACCATTGGAAACCTAGTGGTTTGTGAGAGGAAAAATGAGTATGTGTGCAAGCCCAACAAGAACCCATTGCCATGACTCACCAGTCAGAGTGCCTGAAGAAGGAGAGTGATTGTCAGGGAAGGGGAAGGAATAGCAAAAAAAAAAAGACTAAAGAGCGCACCGATCATGATAACCCTGGTGCCAAGACCCTTGGTGGCCAAGGCTCCGATACCGACTTCGCTTGCGATAGTTCCGACCGATTTGCCCTTGTTTTCGGCCTTGCCGAGGAGGGAGACAAGTGAATCGGCTGGGTGTGATACGATGGCGCAGATGACACCCGCGAGATAACCAGATGCGAAAGTGACTCCGAGCTGTGTCCCTTTACCGTAAGATGATTTTTCCTCGGTGAAAACGTGGGTGTAGAAAAGCTGGACGATCTTCTCGAAGAAGAAGAATTTAGCCATGGTATATGGGATCTACGATAATGAAGTTTTTTGGTTAGGACGGTTTTGTGGAGAGCTCTCTCTCTCTCACTTGACGTGACCAGAGAGGGACGAGAGAACCGAAAGGATAGCGGGTCTCTGCCCTCATCTTGCTCATCTGTCTGATAGCGGCGAGGAAATGGACGGGGAAGGTGCCATTCGGGCTCGTCTGGATTTTGACCTTGGTCATCTCGAGAGGACATAGGGCGATATCCGCGAAGACCTCGGCGGACGCTGAGCCAGCGAGCCAGATGGCGGGCTTGTACCGTTCGGCGGCCTCCTCCCCAGCCATGTTCATGTAGACGTCTTTAAATATCTCGTACAAACCGTACTTGAACATGCCCTGCAGGGAGTATCCGACGAATGTAGGCCCGAAGCCTTTCCAGATACCCGTTGCGCCCTCTTCTTTGATGAGCAGGCGGAGACCGGAAGTGAGGCCGGTGTATTTTTTAGGGCTGACCTGAAAGTGACGGTAAGCGCTTAATATGGCGCTGTGTTGTAGGTGTTGCACACCTGCATGTTGCATTTTGCGACATCGAGAGGAGTGATGCCGGCGTGTGTGACTCCGCACGCCAGTATACCACCGAGCATGCATTTTGTGTAGTACGAGGAGTCATGGGGAACGGGGCCAAGGTACCTTTTTTGCAACAAGAAATAAAGCCTTGTGTTGGAGAACGAGTTGGGGGGGATTTACCTAGCGTCCCATTTGCCACTGATAGGTGCTAACTGTGCCATTTCTAGGTTTTTCTAGTAGAGCTTGACCGGATGCCTGTCCAGATACAAGCAGAGGCTTGAAGTTTGGTGTGAAAAAAAAGGGATCGGAACACGAAAAGGCAGTGACTTCCAATGCCATTCCGCAATTGGCCGAGGTGCTGACCTATACTCACTTAGCCTATACTCACTTTATTTTTCCTCTCCTCGGCCGACCCTCTGCTGTCCTACCGCGTTGTAGGGCTGAAGAAACCTGTTGTGTGTGTACGAAATTTCCAACCTTTCCCCCGATTATAATAAATTTGAGTCATAGATATTACATATTGGCAGAGTCGATGTCTAATCACACCAGCGCATGATTATTCATTCGCTCATTGAAATTGCCAACGATATCCATCCGACCACCACCACCACCACCAATGGCCCCAGTCGTCCTCGTCTCCTCTCCTCAAACAACCTTTTTCCCAAAGGACTTTTCCCATCCCACACGCTCCCGCAAGCGCGTCCCAGTCCCCTCCGCACTCTCCGACATCCCACCCAAACAAGTCACAGACCCGCCGAAGCGGACGTCCTTTGCATTTGACGCCATGCAGGATGCACTGGACGCATTTGCCAGAGGAGAGTTCCTCGTCGTGATGGACGACGAGAACAGAGAGAACGAGGGCGACTTGATCCTTGCTGCCTCCCACTGTTCCACGGAAAAGATGGCTTGGATGATCAAACATACGAGGTGCGCCCGAGCCCTGTCCAATGCCCCCACCCCACCACCCTGCCATTCCATATACCTCCACTGACCGCCAAGGATAGCGGCTACGTCTGTATAGCCCTACCAGGCGAACGCCTCAAGGAGCTAGCCATTCCCATGATGGTTCCCAACAACGAAGAGCGACATCGAACAGCCTACACGGTGACCGCCGATTATAAATACGGTGTGTAAAGACTTTTGGCCTATCCTTTTCTTTAGGTTAGGATCTCAACCAAACTCTTTTGCTTTTTTCAAAGGGACCACCACTGGCATATCCGCCCACGACCGTGCCTTGACCGCACGAGCACTGGCATCTTCCTCTTCCCAACCCTCTGATTTCACTCGTCCAGGCCACATGGTGCCCCTCCGGGCGCGAGAGGGCGGCGTCCTATCCCGGAAAGGCCACACCGAGAGCGCCGTCGACCTATGTCGGTTGTGCAACCTCCCCCAAGCGGGCGTCTTGTGCGAGCTGGTGAACGACGATGCAGAGGGGAGCATGGCCAGACGAGACGACTGCAGGGCCTTTGCGGACAAGTGGGGGCTGAAGATGATCAGTGTGGAGATGCTGGCGGATTGGAGGAGGCGGACGGAGAATGTGAATGGAGCGTAGCTTTTTTTGTAGCGCTATGTAGCAGCAGTATGGTATGGGGCGAGCCCGTGGAAGATGTGCCATCCACTCGTATTTACGATTGCGGCTTTCAAGACTTAAAAGGTTTAGATAAGATCACCCGGTTTGTCACTGCAACTAGACTGCGAAGCAGATCGCCCAAATACTATACATTCAAATACTGTACACTCAATAATTTGATAATAATCATCACAAGTTGTTTCTGCTCCAGTTTATTTCTTCAACACATGTCCAAGAGATTGCCCAACCTGAAATCGAGGGGGAGTTACGTCAGTAACTAGGCGCCAGCAGGAGGCGTGTTCAAAAAGGCGAAGAAAACAGCAACGACGTACCTTGACCAGCGTCTCTACAGGTTCCTTCGAGTTCACCACAAGGTCGTTATCAAACCTGTGATCGACACATGAAAAAACAAGTCTTTTTCACGAGCAGAAATTTCATCAAAACTACTCACTCGACAACACCTGGCGGGAAGACTGTAACAATTGTACTGCCCCCATACGCGAAATAACTGTTCCATAATCATCAGACCATCACAAGTCGCTTTGAATGAAAGAGAGAGAGAGAGAGAGAAAAGAGAGAGAGATAACGCACCCCAACTCCTCGCCCTTCTTCACTGTCTGGCCTTTCTCCACCGTCCATCTGATGCTTCCAACGAGTAAAGCACCAATCGCTATGAACGCGACCTCCCGACGCGTGTGGGTGTGCGTGAGGTAGAGAACGGTCCGCGTGTTCGCGGTGAGCACGTCAAAGTTGACTTCGTTGATGGCTTGCGGGTTGACTGACACAACAGGAAAATACGGAAGGAGAGGGGAGGAAGTTAGTGGCAGAAAACAAGGGTATTATGTTGTTGTTATTGACTGACCCGTGTAGTACTGTCCAGGAATGTGAGTCATCTCACCGACGACACCATCCAATGGGCTGTGGAAACGGTGATAATCCGCAGGGGCCAATCGGAATATGGCAAGACCAGAACCGATGAATGGTTTGGCCTTCTCAGGGGTAACGCCAAGGAGACTCGCAATGGAAAACTCATCTCCCTTTATCCTTGATTGTTATTGTCAAGGGCAAAAAAGTCAGCTACAAGGTTGCTGAAATGAATCGCAAGGCTACCGACCAGAATTTCTGCGCAATATCGGTATTGTCGTACACTGTGAGCCTGCAGTCCGCGGCGCAGCAAAATGCAGTAGGGTCGTCTGGGTTTTCGACGGGACGTGCGTCGGGCTTCAGTTTCCTTTAAAAAAATCATCACAGTGCTGAGGTAGGACACACAAAGGGTAGAGACGAAGGGTGACAGATACCTGTAGAAGAATTCATTAAAGTTCTTGTAGCTTTTTAGATCCGGATCCAGCAACTCGTCCAGCTTGATCGAGTATGTCTTGACGAAAGACGGGATCGACGCAGCAGATTTGGGGCTATCATAGACCTTTCCTTGCTAATTTATCACATCATGAGTCAATGCATAGATGAAACCACCACCACCACCACCACCACCACCACCACCACCACCACCCGCTAAATTGTTCACTTACCTTGATAGACTGTTGCTGCAAAAGATGCTCCACCGTGTGATTGTGTTCCAGAACTTTAACCTGCTGTTTGCCGTAAAATAGAAGATGCATCCCGATTCTACGATCGGCAAAGAAACCGAATCATCAGCGCTGATCTTTCCAATTACCAAAAAAGAACCGACCGAGCATAGATTGGCATCGACTCGAATATCCTTTCTCCAGTTTCCCGAACGATAACGAAGTTCCCGACATGATACTTGGCCTCCCTATACACATTTCAAAATATAGCCCGTTGAATAATGGGTCAGGTCCACACACACAACTTCAAATCTCTATTTCAAAAAAAAAAAAAATCGAAACCCACAGCTTTTCTATCCCAGGTACGAGCTTGTGGATCCATTTGGCATGGTGGCCAAGCCCCAACATGCGCGCGTGAACGCTCTGCGTGACATCGTCGTGCTGGGAGGAGTGTTCGACGATGGCTGCGAGGCTGCTCGCCATCTCATCCTTGTTCGTATCAGGGAGGTTGTCAGGGTGGACGACCTCGATAAACTTTCCGGTGTTGCCTGGATTGTTGGACGACATCTTTTTCCCTAGAGTTTTGCTCTTTAGTTTCTGGAAGACGCTGTTAAGTTTCGAGGGGGGAGCAGTTGGTGGTGGCCTCTCGTAAGTAACCTGCAGCGACATTTCATAATCACACTAAGTATGGAGCTCCTGACGAGTGTAAGTAAATTGATGGAGCTATTAATATAATAATCCGTTGGTTCCGTTCGGACAGCTATAATTAGGACTACAGAGTTAGATCTACAGTGGAGGTAAGGGTCTTCGACAGTGCGGACAAATATTCTAGAGGTTGGTAGCAAACACATCAATAAAGGAGTTGGGTAGTGAAAGAGTCACTAGACTAACCTTGATTGCAAGCCACTGACGAAGGAAGCAAGTCAGTAACCAGCCAGTAAGTGGATCGATGATGAACCGCACCTTTTCGAGACATTCTGTATGCTGCATCAACAACCAGGATCAACACCTTTCATGTCACACATGAACAAAAGAAATCACACACGAATAAATGATGACAAGGAGCAAGACTGTAAGCCTTTCTTGCTGTACCGGCAACCCCTTTCTGCATCGCATTCAACAAGCCACCACTCTCCCCTTGATGATCTCGCTCCGCACCATCGACCGACCTTGATCGACGAAGCGACGGGTCTATATAGATCGCGTCCATGCAGATAGCGCAGTCACCCAATGACTGTTCGGGTGATTCCCGATCCGCAAGTGGCATTGGTGGGTGGTAGTCATAAATCTGTACCGCAACGTACTGGAGGGGTTAAGTATATGCATGTCATGCCGTATGTTATTAAATACACGTACTCTTCGCGGAAGAAAAAACGAGGGGCCAAAATACTGTTGGACGAAAATCATAAGAACCTGTGAAAAAACAATACACGCTAGCACATAGACCCATGCTGTCCCCAACGAAAAATAAGCATGGCATTAGGTGCAACAAAATTTACTTTACTGTTAACTCACGCCGTGGTTCCACGTCAAGAACATTCTTTGGACATGCCAAAAAGTCTAAAAGTCCGTCATCAATGTGCTGTCACCGAAAACAACACTGAAGCAACTGACATATGGCAAAGAAAAGTCGGCATATCGTGGTCCCGACAAGATACTCTTTCGACAAAGTGCTGCTCCGACCTCTACGTGCAGATCTAATGATCTGGGGCAACCAGAAACACGAGTACATGACAGCCACAAATGCCAAGGCAAGCGATGGGGATAGAACAACTCGAACGACGAACGTGAGGAAGATGAACAGACCTAGCCCTACAGCAGAACTGGTGCGTTGAGTGTCACAAATGCGTTGATAAGATGACTGTACATACAGAACCTTGATTGAGCGTCCGATCTGAGGTGTTGCCAAATTGTACTCAGGAAGGTAGGAATGGAAAAAGTTATTGTTGGGGTTGGTGGAGGAAGCGCAACAGATTGACCTCGGGTCGGATCAGGAGGAGGTGAGACAGCAGGTGCAGCCTGGGCAGCAATTTGGGTAGATTGACGTAAGGCAACGTCTTCTGGTAATTGGACTTGGTAGATGAGAAGCGCGAATTGCTAAAAAGAAAAGCCCCGTTTACTACCATCGCCGTGGGACTCGTTACAATAGAATCACGAACAGCTTCATGTACAAACAGGATACATGCAAGGAATGCGGGTGCAATCAGCGAAAGCGAAGGTCTTCCTTCTGCAAGGATAGCGAAGGTGATGTGTGCTACAAAGGCGACGGAATCGACAATAGCTTGTGTGAGAAAAGACCACCTTGAAATGCGAGATACACTCGCTGGGGTGCGGGTACGTGCCATCTGTCGTGACAAGAGGACAAGAAGGCCAAAGTATGCGAATGAAGCAGTACCAGCGTCTACGAGAACAGTCAGATAAAACTCGCCATAAAATCGTTGACTGAGAACACACAAGTGGTTACTTTTCGGAAGAAAGTTCGAGATCTGTAAATTACCATGTTGAGTCAAAGTCGCAGTCTGCTCTAACCAATATCGAACCTGAGTCCTTCAGTGTTGATGACCTCGAAAAGAATTCCGCAATCCTTGCTGATCAATAGTCCATCCACGGATAGTTTGGGCGGTTTCACGGTCCATATGCCAGTTGGCTTCTGAAGCTCATCTTCAAGCTCCTGCATAAGCATGTCTGACACATCCGCCGGCCCAATCTGCGCATAGAATGTGAATGGACACATTGACTTTGCCTTGTCATCTGCACAAAATGTATAAACAAGAAAGTGCAGGCATGACAGCGTTACCGGAACTGACTGCTATTTGACGTTTGTTGATCGATCACTCCCGCGTTGATTAAATTCCTCAGTTTTGTTATGCGTCCTGAAAGTTCGGGCACAATGACAAGAGCCGTTTCATTTCTATGAGACTCAGGGACAAGAGAAGGCAGGCGCCGAATATCGATCTGGCGTCTGCACAATTCAAAGAGGTCAGCGTCTGGCGATGAGTTCAAAGAGACTATTCACCCAGTAGGTTCCGCAATGCCATAGATTGATCCGTTCTTAATGAAATGGACACCCTCGAATTCGAGTCGGAAGTCTTCTGCATTGTTCGCATCAGTGAATTCCATCCTGCCCTGCTGCCTTTTATAACCTTGAAGACCTTGTAGATTGCGGAAAACGTACATGAACCAATGCAATATTCTGGGAAACGTTCTCCCTTTCGGTGGTTAAAAGTGGTTTCTTCTCAACCACACTCAAAGCCACTTTGTGCGAGGCGGACCAGTTCCATGTTCCTACCCAGTCGACGAGGTTCGTCATGTTTACCCCGACCATCACGTTTTCTGCTAGATCGTCCCATGGTTGTTTGGATGAACCGCTTGAGATATACGAAGGCGTGATGTTGTGGAATTTTACATCCCCATGGATGAATCCAGTGATGTTAGGATAATATGACGAATGATTAGGGTCGAGAAATGGACTGAACACGTTGAAATACGAAAGCAATGGTTCGACAGACAAATCTCTCTCTGGCTACTGGCAGCATTTAGATTCAGGGTCAAATCGTACGCAGCAATATAACACTAACGAGAGTGAAATTCGACTCTGTCCCGTTTAGCCAGGCAGTGTAATTTGCCAGCTGGTAGCCCAGCGACTGTAAGTTGTCTTGATACTGATGTCGAGCAAGGAGTTCGTCTCCACTGTGACTTGTGAGCATGAAGAGTATGAAGCCCAGGAAAAGAAGAGATGGAATAGAGCTTCGCTGGCGTTGTGGTCGAGCTGGCGCTGTTGCAGATTCTGTATCAACAGCTGCTCCAGGAGCCTGTTCGACCATGGCTCTAATAAAAGCCCAGCCCAGACGAACGGTAGTCGAACTATAAGTTACTGTGCAGTAACGGTCACTGACTCGGAGAGTCACATGGATTCAACCACAGGCAGTAAACGCTGGACACATTTTTATTCAGCCCTCCAGCTCGCGATTCAACGGTCAGCTCACAAGTGGACGTGCGTATGGAAATCGTATATTTGACGTAATTATCTACTCACTGCCTTGGTTCAAGTTTCGATGATTTTGTAGAGTGCTTCGCGCTTTGGGCCGAGGAGTCACCAGATGGGGCGTCCTCCGTTTTCAATACTATATCCAACTACCAAGAATCTCAAATTACTGTACGCGCCATCTTTATTACGAGCAAGTATCGCCTTCGTACGCTCATTCTTTCAGACCGACATCGATAACTTGCTCAAGAGATATAACGTGAAGGAAAACATTGACATCTTGCATGCGGTGGTAAATGAAGCTGTTGCACGGAAAACGAGTGGAACTTCCGGAAATGATGTGTGGAAGGAAGATTTAGAACCACAAGCTGCCGTTCGCGCCAGGACAGTTCCTCTGTTGGAAGCTGAAAGCGATCGATTGCGTGCAATACTAAAACAAGTAAGGCGGTATTCTACTGTATTCCGCGTAGCTCATCTGCGCATCACTGCAGCTCGACGAACAGAACTGGCAGCTCCAGTGCGAAATGAAGAACAACGTTCGAATACGTGATGAGAACGATGCAAAAACTGCCGCACTTCTCGCCAAATCTCATCAAGTATTCTCTGTCAATTTAGTTCAAACGTTTCACTTTGTTCACCAGACTTGGACAGGTTTTTGAGAAGAGCATGAAATTGCCACTTGACGAGATCGAGTCATGGACGGTACAGACGGCGGAATCGATAAAACCAACCCAACGCTCGTAATCTCCTATTCTCACTGGACTCTTTCCAGCTACTCCGCGGAATGTAGGCACGTAACCCTTCTGTTCGTGATAAATCGTCCACCATAGCTTATTGTACTGTTCAGCTAATATCTTGTGATTCTTTATTTCAGGACTCAAACATTGTGAGTTTCACTGCCGTTTCTACATAGGTTAAATCCTAATTATCATTCCCTTGTCACAAATAGAAACATGACCAGCTTTGAGCCTTCGATCTATGTTGTTGTGAACGTCCACCAGTGCGTAACCGTAATATCCCAGGTCTTTCCGCAAAAAGAATATAGCATATGAACTTGTCCGTGTAATGCTCGACATTCTAACGTCCATTTGGATCACAATAATTGCCATGATGCCTCACATCCCCGAATCACATGGACCAGCGACATAGCGTTCTTCTACCCTATCCTCGATAAGGAGTTCCTGGTTCTTAGTCCGTAGCGCGCGATTTATAACCCTCAAAGACTTCTTTTCATCATTCTTGACCTTGCGAAGGACCTCCCTTGCCGCAGCGAGAGCACAATCCCGATCAGATATCACTGGGAATCTATCTTCCCTTTGCAAGATTTCTATCGTGGAGAGATGCTTTGAGGCCGCAAGGAGGCTGACGACATTCTGTTTCATGAGACATTAGAGACAAGAAAAGAAGAAGGAAGCATGGGATTGCAAACCGAAGGCAGTGGTGGAATCTGAATGCACCGGAGGTTTGGAATGGCTTTCACGAGACCTACAAAATAACGACACAATCAATTACGCACAGGAAGATGGATCGAGCACGCTACTGACGTTTCATCTGCGGTTCACTCGGGTGGAACCCTTTCACGACTTGTACCCTTTTGCAGCATTTGGCGATGGCGCTGATAAGCGTGCTGGAGTCACCCGCTGTGCAAGTAATGGTGCGCACTTCAGGGCAGCACCTGAGGATACTATGGGCCTGGGCAGGCAAAGTGATGGTGCGGATGGATGGGAATTGGAAGCCATTAAATCCCATCTTCAGAGCAGTTATCATGTGCGGATGGGCGTAGACAATCTGGAGGGTGTGCAGGTTCGGCAGTGCAGACAAACATTCAGCGAATCCGGGAATGACTGTCTCCATAGAACATCGAGTCAAGACTACATTAGCTATTCTAATGCTGAAATTAGCGGCTGCGACAGAAATTGAAAGTGGAGAAGGTCGAACAAACCGAACGTGCATAGCAAGATCATTCCTGCTGTACAGTCCGGCACTTCTCGTTTCAAGGGTCCTTGAGACCTGCTTGTACCAAACAGTTTTCCGACGGGCCGTGCAAACGTCAAGGCGCTCCCAGAGCAATGGTAAGAAAACACGGCGCAAAGCGCGACATGTTTGAGAAAGAGCCCTCAGCGCATCAGGTCGTTCACAATACAATGGCGCGAGGTAAGCTTGTCCGCACCACGTATATTCTGGCACTACAGCATAGTGCGAAACGATTTCGAGGTATAATTCAATTGCAAGACATAGGAAGAGACTTGTTTGAGGGTGTCCACGCAAATCCTGTTTGATGTGTGGCTGGGTTGACCTTCTCACACTAGCAATGTCAGGTTTTGAAAGCTTTCGGGAACGTTTATGCATAACAAGAGATGGAATGAACTCGAGGAGAAAGCTCCCTTTTATTGTTACGGTGGACGCGAAATGACTCCAACTGACTTGGCAGTTGGCGGACGCGCGTTTTTGTTTGGCGAGTTGTTTGGCAACAGCCTCTACTGATTCCGGCAACAATTTAGTTTGACACACATGCACTGCTACATGGTAGAAGCTCATGTCCTTTCTCTGCTCCACGGGTATGGTTAACGAATTAACTGCGGGTCTATCAGATGTACGGCATTTTCATCGGATGATAATCAACAGGAAGGATCAGGAGTTATTCGCACTGTCTATGTCCTCTAGCTTTGATCTACACCTGCAAATGGTTCGAGGCAGCGGCGGAGGCTTCAACTAGAGTTTCAACCTTAGCCTTCTTAACTGCAGACTTTGGCTGAATCAAATCAAGCAGGAAGTTAATTGATGGTGAGGTTGATCACGTATTTAACTTCGAAGGCGATAGAGGTAGACAATCACTAAGTGTAACAAAGCAACACGGTCGCCAGTAATTCTCTCATATTCTTTGTGTCATCCACATAGGCATCAATCCTTTCTTCGAGCTTGGCATTTCTTTCCTCGAGTCTGGTGTTTCTCTCCTCGAGTTTGGTATGACTCTCTTCCAACTCCTTGAGTCGAAGCAGGATTTCGTCCAAACCAGATTCGGAGTCACGACCAGATGTTATTGTATCAGTCGGCGAGGTCGGTGCTGAGAATGATCAATTCCACAAAGACGGCAAAATCGTAAAGGAGCCAAG
The DNA here is from genome assembly GCA_963555575.2 of Hygrocybe coccinea. Lineage (NCBI taxonomy): Eukaryota > Fungi > Basidiomycota > Agaricomycetes > Agaricales > Hygrophoraceae > Hygrocybe > Hygrocybe coccinea. Next base: position 974,934 of record OY741993.2, on the reverse strand, counting down.
ACTGACTTGGCTTTCCTTCCCCCTTACGATTCCGTCGCTGCGTTGACGCACTGGATACAGTTGGCTGCGCGTTCAGCTCAGTGACTTTCTTTGGAAGCACTTTGGCCGAGTCTGTGAGAGCCTCGATGATGGGAGAGGTGGTGACACCAGAGGGTCCCGCAGTTGGCCAGAAAACAACGGTTATCTGGCCATTCAAATCACCTATCTTGTCAGCATCCTGTGCAACTTCTTATTTTTGTATTTGGTTTTTTTGTCAAGGTCATTGAGCAAGAATTTGGATTTTGAACTACACGCATACCTGGATAAAAATCGGTACAATCTGGGTCAAACAAGATATCTGAAGGCACCCCCGGCAAGCTACGAAGATGTTCTTCAAGAGCAGACTTTGCAAGCTCCTTCGTCGTGCCTACTGTAGCGACGCGAGGAATAGACAGAGTTTTATGCAGCTGGCGTTCGCCATAAAGTGCAGTGACATGCAGGCTGGACGGACTCGCCATAGGAAAAAGAACTAAGCTTTTGCTGAATTGAGTTATTATAATAAGCCGATTATAATGACCACCTCCAAGCGGGAATCAGATTGACCGTCGTGTGTAAAAATCTAAGTAGAGACGCCCGTGAAAAATTTGGATTATGTAACTTGAAGTAAGTTAGGACATGAATAACGCAAACGGTGACAGGATAGAGTTATAGCAAGCAAGACAGCAGGGACAAAGGACAGTAACAGGACCGATAGCAACACAAAAAAGCAATGGGCAGAGGAGAAAGCAATTCAATACAGGGCAAGCACATCATGGACGTTTGGCCTACTCGTGGGCTCAAAAGTCCAGCACTTCACGATGAGATTCCAAAGCTTATCATCAAAACCTCTGGCAATGACAACAGGATCAGTAGGTCGTATCGGGTTATCGCCTTGGGACAATAGCATAAAAACCGCGTTATTTTTTCTGATATGGGAATAAGGTGGTTGGTGTGTAATCAGCTGCAGAAGTTTACCGTCAGTCAGGACATCGTGATTATTTAACGGTAGCATTCAAGCATACCTCGAGAGCTGTCCTGGCAAATGAGTAGATGTCAGAATGGGTAGACAAGACCTCTGGACCAAGAGCAACTTCTGGTGCCATCCAGCGATAGGAATCGGAGAAGACGTGACTCTGTGTAAATGGAACACCTGTAACGTCCTCGACAATCTATGGAATTACAATCAATAGGGTTTTTAAAAAATCACCGCGGGAGGTACGCACTCGTGACAGGCCAAAGTCTGCTATCAGAAGTCTTCCTTCATCGTTGATGATAATATTTGCCTATTAGCAATCTGGTTAGGAGACAAGCACCGAGACAGAGATGAAACAACAGACTCCTTTGATGTCTCCGTGAATGACAGGAGGGTTCATAGTGTGAAGAACACGAAGACCTTCAGCAATACCTCGAATCTATCTATATCAGCACAGACAAATAAGTGGAGATGCGAGAGGAGAGTACTAACCAATTTCTGATAATTAATTTTGCTATCATTTACCTTCACGTAGTTAATGGCGTTCCCGTTTTTCTGCCATGGACTGACCATATACCTTTTTTTTTAAAAAAATCAAGTCCAACTTTTTTCTCCGGCGACAAGGAGACGAACCATGGACCATTGGTACCATCCTGACCGAACCCGTAGAATGGTAGAACATGTCTTCCACGGTCAACCCTCCAAACGTCTCCCCAGATCTTGACTTCCCTCATAAAGCGCTATGAAGGTTCAGGAACCAGCTAATAGGGACAAAGAAAAAAGTATTCACCCGTAGGCTCTTATCATTTACACTGAAGGCCCGAATGAGCTTCACGGAAACCTTTTCACTTTCAAGGTAGAGTCCTTCATATATATCCATGACAGAAGTGCCATCGACAGGACACCGACCAATGATTCGGACCATTCCGCACTTGAGATTGAGATCTGGGAGAAGTCGCCCAGATTCCCGTGTCAGTTGGTAAAGATTACTTTGAAGACCTTTTCGCATGGGATCCTCTCTGTCTATTATCTCAAGATGCTACGTGTCTTTGTTAGCTGTCGACGCATCTTATGAAATTCAGAAGAAAAAAGTTACATTTTGCATCCATCTCGCCAAGATATCTACCTTTTCAGAGGTTTCAGAGACGGTCTCGTATATCATGTTTTGCAAGTTCTCGTTTTCGAAAAAGTATTCCATCATTTCCTTGTGATCACGTTCCCGACTCGTCTTGAATTGGTCTTGCCAATTATGAATATCCCGGTGTGATGCGATCTACAGTGGAGTTTTTGACATTGGAAACATGGGAAGCCGATGATATGTACGTTACATAACTCACTTGGAACCTGATCAAGCAATCAGAGATATCTACGTTAAAGCGTTGGATTCCATCCGTGATCTCCTTCTGGTGAAAAATTGCAGGAACAGTTTTTAGTCTTGCCCAGGTTTCGAGTTTGCTCTGGATTGCTAGCAGAGTACTAGTAAAAAAAACTAGTTAGACAAAGTCTAGAGGAAAGAGATTATGGTCTGACTTATTTGCGACATTTAATGCTTCTAATAGTCTATCGGGGAGTGCGTCCTGCGCGTCCTTCCCGCTGTCGTGCAAAGCTAGCAGTAGTGAGTAGCAGCGATTCTGCAGATCAAGAATCAGGTTCCTGTCGGGGAGCGTTGGTAATCATGGAAAGCGATAGAGTAAGATGTTCATTCCACCTGTTGGCAGTAACATTCTGACACAATTGGATAATTCCGCAAACGGCGCTAACAACAGGACTCAGCCAAGGGACGGGGGCAAATGAGACAGCCACCTGAGCAGCAGTAAAGGCTAAATCCATTGAACCCGTAAGTAGTGAGAACCGCTCGGGAGTGACTTGTACAACATCGAGAAAGTTCTCATTGAGCTGCTTTAAGCTGGCAAGAAGGCAGTGCTCCATTGAATTCAAGAGGAAACCCTGGAGGACGTCCGAATAGTGTATATTGAATAATTGAACATGACAACAAGAGCCAACGAATTGTTTCACGTTCAAGTTCTGTCACGGCTGTCGTTCAGAATGATGCCAAATGAGGGCCTGGCGTATTCACCTTTGTCTATCGCTTCTTGGGTAGCAACCATTGTGTATTCGGTAACCTGTTGTGCTACGCTCAGCCATGAATTATAATAACTTACGTACACATGGACCACCTTGTTCGACGCTCGACGCTAACGCCAATATTGACTCGTCCTTGAATTTTCTTGAAACCATTATTTTCGCTGGAATGTGAACTCCGTCTGCCAGGTCGCGTGCGTAGGTTATGCAGCATCTCACCCCTCATGCTCTCAGCCTCTCACACACTCCATTGAACCTTCTCCCACCCAAAAGCCACAGCCTGGCCTATCTTTCGCGAAAGCCGGAGCCGCCGCAGATCCAAGCTATGGCTTTCAGGATTCACCAACCAAACAACTTCACATGCACATTTTTTCGTATCACTGGAGGAGTGATTAGTCTCGAGCTCTATGGCAATATTCGCTCTTGTTCTCCTTAGGTAAGGTACAAAAATGACGAAGTGATCGATTCGTTGGAGTACCCAATTAGCAAAGTAACAAAGTAATGGCTGCAGCTATTTTGTCATTTCCGAAATGCATCTCCCGACAAGTCCATGAGGATGGTAGACCGATCATGAGTGATAAACTGTACACTTTACTAACAATTTACAATTGGCTTTGATTCTCATGAAGAACTTGAATAGCGTCTTAGCTTTCAAGGAGAAGTTGCACAACTTCTGCGGCCTCTGCAATCGTGCTCTCGTCAAGGGCCGACCTCCCAAAGTCAATCAAGCGAAAGCTTCGAACATCGTCAAGGTCACGGAAGGCAGGCCATGTTGTTAGTGGACCCTTCTGCATAAGGATATTACGTGGAGCGACCGACCCGTGAAACCACCCAGCGTAATGGAATCGAAAGAGAATAGATGCGCATTCCTGTCTGTCATCTAGGTTGAGTGATTCTGGCTGTATGGGAGTACCGCAGTCTTCCATGAGAAGGATCGGGCTGAGATATGGCGGTGAATCGTCGCTCATGATTGGCTTGTAATAACCGTAGAACTGAGGCACCAACGCTCCAACGGGAAACGGATTGTGAAGTGGTGGCAACAGATTGTATCCGTTATAATGTTCAAAGAAATGAGAAGGGAATTGCTGGTAATTGATGGCCTCGCGGGCAAGGTGGTTGTCGTATCTATGGCTGAGTTTAGCAGCGACAGTGACCTTCGTGGTCGGGGGCACCTGGTATGATGGTTGAAGATGTGAGCAGTACGGAGCACGCTCGGGATTTTGCCATTGTATATCAGGACGAAGGACCAAGTTTGGCCTTTCCATCGTGGTGAGAATCTCTTTCATGCTATCCTCCTTGCCGTTGCCCTTACCGCTGCTCGTTTCACCTTCATTACCCAGCTCATTCTCCGCCTTGTGGGCATTATTTTGATATTCAGTACACTCTTCTACGACATCGCGTGTGCCGTGAACAATTGGAGGAAACTTTCCCTTCGATGTCGAAGTGGTCGCAAATGATATTCCTGCAGGGGTTGCATCGGGCTTGGGGCCAATTATCGTCGCATCGTAGGCGGACAAACCACCAGGCACGATCAACGTTCCGGACTTTTCCATTGCTGTCAACTCCTCGGTTACCTTCTCCAACAGACATGTCTCGCAAAGCATATCTGCAACCAGCAAAGAGCGAGGCAGTTCCCATTCGGCTTTATAGACCATAGAGTGGTTTCCTTCGCCACAACACGCCGAAGGCGAAAGGTAGAGATGGGCTTCAGGAATCGACTGGGGAGGATCCGGCTGAGGTGGACACAGAGCAGCTATGAGCAGAGAGTCTGTCCCAGGAATCTTTGGAATGAGTTGAATCGTGACGTGGCGCTCTGGGTCGGAATTGGCTTCTAGTTGTAATAGACATTCTTTTGACAATCGCAGACCGTACGTTCGGGTATCAGGTTTATTGTTGGTATCAGGTTCCGATTCATCCGATTCATCAAAATTGCAGCCGACAAAGAGGACGTTGCTGGGATCGTGTACGATAAGTTTCCGAGGCAGAAGATGGTATGGAATGCGCTGCTGTAGTGTAGGAGCTCTGTGCAGGGGGAGGAAGCAAGCCAGGAGATGCTCGACTAAATAGACTCATTCGCGTTTCTGCGTCGCGAATGAGGATTCCGACATCACATGGAAAAACCTGGGAAGGCTCCTTTTCGTTGTCAGCCCTTTCGATCTCCTCCTGTGCCCAGTCGAGTTCGCCCATCTCTCGGAAAGCCGCTGCGAGTTTGCTCCCCGTTGACAATGTTACATAGTAAGGGATGTCTGGAACGCGATTTACGAAGTAGAAGTCGCGTAAGGTTTCACCCCAGAACTGGATACCGTTCGAGGTCTCCTTGCCTCGTTTGGAGGAGGGGGGCAGGAGGGGTTTACCCTTAGGGTCTCGTGGCCAGTATTGAAAGACGAAACGGCTTCCGCGGCTGAACATGATTATGGGGGGTCTACATTCGACCGGGACCGGGAGAGGCTGACTCGGAGGTTTCGCATCGATATCATCAGAACAATCTAGCGCATTCTGAGGCAAGTTGGCGCCCAGTCTGTGTGCTGCTTTACATGATATTACATCACGAAATCATTTGGAAGCGGTTGGCGGAGTTTGTCATCGATAAGACAACGCTGACAGTGGTGATCAAGTATTGTCCCATTTTATAGGAAATATGCAATTAGACCAGCAATTGTAATATAATATCTTGCTGTACAATTTGGACAGATTTGCAGCAAGATATATATTAATGATGGGCAAAGGCACATCCATGGCCCAGTCTCAGCAGCATAAGGTGTCACAGGTAGTGTGTGGGCCAGCATTAATAATATAATACCATTCATTAGCATTACGACAGTTCTGCAGTATAGATATATATTAATGACAGGCAATGGCACATCCATGGACTAGCTTAGCAGGCATCACAAGTAGTGGGTGGCCCTGCATTCAAGTTTATAATATAATATCTGGTACGAACATCTTCATGACAAAGTAATGTACTATGTCACAGTTAGTTTGTGGGCCATTAGAAACCAGGAGAAGTAGTTGTTTTGTCTTATTCCTGAAGCAAATAGTATCGTTTTGAATAATCAAATTTACACCTCATATCCTGTTATCTGGTCTACTGTACATGTTGCACTGGTGGGGAAAGAATGATTTGGAACATTTCAAAACTAAGTCATAATACATTTATATATGACCTCCACTCCATGTTATGCACAAGTCCATTGACTTGTGTTCATGCTGATGAGGTGTAGTGGAGTCAAAGCCCAGGACGGGCAGCAGTTATCTCACCCACTGTGAACAAAACATCAAAGTGCTGCTTGGGGTGTTTTCTTGTGCACAAGCACCTCCTCTTCATTGTCCATTGCCTCTCTGACTTCACCATTTATCCTGCCTCTCTTACCCACCTCTACCTCCACAGCCCATTCCCACCTTCTACATTGTATCATTGCCTCCATCATTACAGAATGCCGAAATCCAGTGTGAGTCTGATTTCTTGTACTAGTATACTTATTCATCCTGGTCTTCACAGTCTGCTCGACTTGCAGCCACTACTCCCATTGTCCCAAATGTTGCAAACGGTCACTTCCAGGTATGTGATTGAGCCAATTGGACACGCATTGTATTGACGTCAGCCATGGCAGACAGGGGACTCTGTCAAAGTTCATTTTGGCAACGAGTGGTATTTGGGGATGTACGTGAAGCTTCTGAATTGGGTCAGTTTTTTTCCTGATAGCTCATTCTGATGCTCACTGTGCTTGCAAGGGAAATCACCGTGTTGAAATTCAGGTGGAGACTTTAGGTGATGTCATTGTAGATGTTTCTCGCTATGACGTGAAAAAATTGTAGTTGTTTCATTGTCAAGATAATATCTGAGCCATCTCAATGTTGAACAAGTGATCATTAGATCGATGAGTTCATCGGTCCAAATTCTCCAGACTCCATTGACGGACCGTATTCAGTAAAGGTCTCAAAGTCCTTAATGTTGCTAATGGGGACAAGACGGACGGGTTCGCTCTGCACATCCAGTGGTAGTAAAAATGGTGTGTGTGCGATAGTGCAAACTGCACATAGTTCGGCCCCACCTGGATCCTGTCCGATAAACTTTTATTGACCCATTGATGACCTGGTGCCCCCATAAGATTGGAACCAGAAAAACAGAAAAAGAAAAAGTACATTTGACCTTTTCAACACAATGCCATTGAGTGAAGAAGACCGGAACAGTGTCGTGCCTCTACTGACTTTCCTTGGCACCTTGCGCATTGCATCCACAACCCTTGAATTGCATGTCACAGGCATGACTGGCAATGTAAATTGGTTTTGGTGGACTGAGGGTCAATCAGTGTTAAATGGAAGGATACTTGATAGGACTTACTTTTCGTGCTACAGATGATGAAAGGAGATGAGTGAAGGCAGATGAGAACTCAAGTGTGTACTGAGTGTCGACGGAAACGGTCAAAAGACAACCTCACACCCCTACCTTCATAGAGTTGAAATGAATGTAGATATTGCATCATAGATGGACATTATTACATAAACCACCACAATTCTAAGTGTCGAAAGGTGTGAGAAGTCAGTTCCATATTATGCCCAGTCAATAGGCTTCCTTTACAGAGTGACCAAGTAGCAAGAGTTTGCCAAAAAGGGTCTACGTGTTACTATCTGCACACATGCCTGGGTGAATACAATGCGAGATGGATTAACGGCAGTGTCATTCATTATCCCAGTTAAAATTTTAAACTGTTTGTTTTGCATTGGAACAAAGAACGACCACTTGTTACTCTGGTGGCTATCTGGAAAAGTGAGGTCCTGTGGGAATAAGTCAGATAAGTGGATCATGGGTTGTTGTAGAATGTCTCACTCTGGTGAACACAAAAAAAAACTTGTTAGCAAGGACAATAGCATTCAATACATAGATGACAGGCAGTCAGCATGTGCGAGAAGGAATGGAATGAAGATGTGTGGGTAGAGGGATGAGTAGTATAAAGCAAAGAAGTGAAACACTTACACCATCAGTATTGACCAGATCAATCATACACTTCATAGTTTTGTAGGTCGCCGTACATCTCATCAAATGCCAAAGCATCTACATCAGAGTAAGCTTCCTCCATGTCCTCAGAATCTCTGCTGTCACAGTCAGACTGAAATTCCATGTCACTATCATCATCTGACACGACATTATGCTCCACTGTGGACATATCTTCTTCCTGGCATTGATCAACCCCATCATCTACCAAGTCGTTGTTCATAGCTCCGTCGATGTCACTCATGTAAGGCGAATTAACCCCACTTCCGTCGTGTGGTTCTGATCGCTGCTGAGCATAAACATGACCCACTGCAAAGCCCCAGTGATAGCGCATCACCATATCTCGATCAACAAAGCTGGGGGACAAATAAGGTTTTGTTGTTCTGTTTGATGACTACTCACCGGCCCACATAATATTGACGCCAGTCCTGGGAATCCCGAGCGCACTCCGATATCCCCTTGCCACCCGCATGTTGTCTTCCCATCGCAAAGCGTGGCATCATGTGAGCGCCACGCAACACGCTGGCGGGATCAACAAACCCAAAAGCATCTTCAGAATTGATGGGTAGAAGCCGTAAACAATCGAGTTGCCGCCTATCCCAGCTTCTCTGCACTGGCTCATCGATTGTGTTTATGAACCACCGAACCCATAGAAATTCCATTCGTTGGGCCTGAAAATTCGACGAGCGGGATCCAGCATATATAACATTTACGTGGTAGATGCCGAGGACACGAGCATAGGCGTACTGGTGATTTTGGGAGCCGGGATCCTCTGCAGAGAGCATTATTATGTCTCTATGATCTGTGTTGGGGTTGATGGTATCCTGGGCACGCCGTACATCATATGTGGTATAATTAATTCTCATGATGTTGTGTTTATACATGCAATCTTTTTTGAAGAAAAGTCTGTCTAGTTCTGTGGTGAAATTGGCCTCAGAGACATATCGTTGGCCAGCAGATGATGGATCAAGATCTGCCTGTGCAGCTTTGATTCGAGATAACAAATGTTTCTTAAGCTTCATCCAGAAGTCCTGCTTGAAGGTTGGTACATTATTATTGTATTTGAATGAGTAGTGCCTACCGATACTGCTGGATCACCATCGTGTGATCGGAAAAATGAACCAAAATGCTGCGGACAATTTTCTGTGATACCAATGTGATGGTGGGCCTCAGGATTGATCGGGACACGTTCCGCTCCCGCGACGGAGGATGATGCTTCAACTATCTTCTGTCGAAGAAATCTGATATGCTTTTGTCGTCGCTCAATTTGAGTTAATTGCCGCACAAAGTTCTTTTTGCTTGTCCTCTTGAATCTTCCTTTGGAGTTTCGGTGTTCCAGCTCACCCTGCGGTTACAGTGACAGTTAGCCTTCCAAAGCTTGTAATTGGTGGATAACTCACGATTGCTGATGTAAAGGAATCTGTAGTACCAAGATGCTTTATGGTGGATATGTAGTCTCCCAATGAGTGGGCTTTGTAAGTCTGCAGATTAAACCCCTTGGGTCAGCGCCCTCTGGCATTCTGCTGGTGGGTTGATGAGCTGGTTTTCTTTCTTTCACGGTGTTCCCTGGCCTTCATCTCACGCATGAGTTCGTGGGTCTGATAGGTGGAACAAGTAGTTGATTGGAAGTCGTGAAGCTGATTGCCTAGTGCTGTCGTTTCATTGTCAAGTATTGCAAGTGTGGAATCGGTGTGCATCCGCAACTTCGCCAAGCCATGCCAGTGCGCGAACGTGAACAAAAGTCGAAGAACTTTTTTGTTGTGTGGTTCAGGCAGAAGGCCCTCAAAAACCGGGATGGCACACTTCCAAAATGATTAGCAACTTCTCCAAGTAAATATGGTGTGACCTACCTGCAGAAAATCCTCATAATTCCTCGCTGCCATTTGCTTCAATTCGGATGTATTGGATCTGAAACGCCGAATTGTATCTCTCCCAAATGTCGGCACCAATCGAAAGCTGCTAGGCTTAATATAAATCACCATTAGAAATAGCAGTAAACTAACCGTCTGTCAAGTTCATGCAAAAGGTTCTCATCAACAGCCTCCAGGATCCGGAGAATATGGATGAACAGGGCCTTCCATACACCCAGTTCAACCTCGTGCAAGAAATCAACTACAAATATCATAAAAAAGTTGAACTGAAATTTGGACAGCTTATCAGAAAATGCATTCTACAGCAAACAAATTCAGAGTGACAATCAATCTTACAAAGGTCAATTCCTTACAGAAGTGGGCACTAGAGATTGCGGTTTCAGCATGCGTTCTATGGGTGCACTGTCAACATCAAAGTTCTGCTGGTAAATAGCCTTTCGTGCGGCTGACACTAGTTGTTGGCGTTGAGGACTGTCAATGCGAGCCAGTTTAGTCCTGGCTATCCGGTCTCGTTTTGTGCCAACTAAATGGGTCTTTGATAACGGTGTGGTGCATCGAGGGCATGGACATAGTCCCCTGTTTCGAATAGTAGCCATAAGAATCCTGGGACCATCAATAAGTTAGATAGATAGAAATTGCAGGAGCAAATATTTCACTTTTCAGGATAGTCTGCTGAGTACGTAAAGATGCGAGGATAAAACCTGCGCCATTCACCATCACAGCACTTGATCACAATGCCGTGCTCATAGGCATTGACAAAGTCATCATCCAGAAGTATTACCCACTGAGCGTGTGTAAGTTCACGATGACAGTGGGCCATGAAGTGTGACTTCAGCTTCTTGTTGCCTGTGTACATGGTGGCAAAGTCTTTGAAAGAATCAGGCATCTACGCACAATGAGAATGAAATTTGTGAAGAACGTAGAGTGCGAACCGTTTCAAAATAAGCCACATGTTCACATAAGTTGCAGGATGGTTTTCCCCGACGGTATTTCGATTCATTACCAAAGAACATGTACAGAGGCCACAGTTTTGCTTGTCCAAAATTTGTCAGGTGAGTACTGTCTGACCAGAACATTAGAGCAACGATAATGCGAGGGAGTTCACAGCCCGGTTCACCGGGAGAATCCTGTAATGTATTATGAGCTTCTATAAATGCCAGTGACGTGTATAATTCGCCATGGATGCGAACAGGATCTTGGTTGTCGTGAGGCTGCCAGAGAAGTTCATAGGGGTCAAAGTGGAAATGGGCGGTGTCATTCTCATTAGAGAGTTTTTCCCGTATGACTGACACTAAAGAACGATGGTGGAAATTGGCGGTCACGAAATTTCGGGGTCCAGGATTCTGTAGATAACGATGAAATGGTACAGAGATATTTATAGGTGAAGTCACCCATCCAGCCATGTCATCGACCCATTCACCTGTGTCACAATCTCCTTCCACCAACTGTTGGTTGATTTTGTCCCAATTTGTAGATCGAATTTCCGATGGTTGAAAATCAACATCGCCAATGATGTTCACCAGCTCCTTAAAGTCTGCCTGAGACTTCTGAACACCATGATTCCAATACCACTTGCCTAAGCGGAACGAGCTCTTGTTGAGATATGGGCCATAAGTCAGGATTGGCGGTTCTGTTTCAGCGCTAATGATATTTGAAAGGCTTGAGATATTGACCTCACTTTCAGGAACATGAGATGGAAATTGTTGTGAAAAGTATCGTCGAAATAAGCCAAAAGAATTGCGGCTTGTCTCCAGCACCCTGCGAAGTCCTCCGATTAATCCAGTAGATGGACCCCAACATGACTCGGAATTACTACTTGAGCCACCAGGCAAAGAGGAGGACCCGGACGGTTGTATTTGCGATGCTTGTTGGGACGTTGACGCTACGATTTCCCAGCCTGCAGGAGGGAGTGCAGGTGGTGGCTGGGGGAGAACATCCTGGAGTTTTTTATGGTGCATTTCTAAACCAGGCATACGGAAACGGCTTGGAAGCTGTCGACGGCGTTTCGCAGGCCTTAGTTCATCAGGGGGATCACTTGCACAGGACAACGCTGGAACCTGGACAGAGTAAGCTTTAATGGGAACTATGTTGAAAGGACGTTGTTCAACTTCACCTCCGCAAATTCAGAGTTCAGTATGAAATGGTCTTTGCTGACATCCCCATGTACAGCTCCTGATTCAGTGGATGTTTCTCTCCGTGTCCTTCCCGCGATGAGTTCTTTTGCTTTGGCTAAGGCGTTTGCCAATCTCTTTTTGCTCTTTTTGCAAGTCTTCTGATGGTTCCTCAGAGACCCAGGCTGTGTAAACACCCTTCCGCAGGAGCAGACCTGGCCGAAAGAGGAACCACGATCCACCTGCGTGGGCCAAGATAGTGTGAGTGGACTTCAAGTTAGAATTGTAGAGTGGATCTACATACTGGAGAGTGGAGCAAATCTATGCACAGTTTGTATTAACCCAGCTGCACCTACAAATCGACTACTGACTCGCATTTAGTGTTGATACATATAGCAAACTACCAATACAATCAGATATTGTTATACTAGTTCATGAATGTTCAGTTGTGTTACGGTACCGGAAAAAGAGTAATCGTGTGAACTTTCTTGCACTTTATAGTGAACTGAGTCATACAATTCCCACGCGGCCAAGAAATGAAAATAAATTCAACAAAATTGTAAAAAAATCAAGCAAATTTTGCATTCAAACTAGCTGCGATAAGGCATGGGGCTCTTGCGAGAATTAGGTAACAGGGTGTATAAACCATATGGACTCTGGACGATGATTCTTGGAACTCCGTTCACTTTATATGGTTGACAAATCCGCTTATGTAAAACTTTTCGCACTTCAAGTTGCTTCCACTGTCCCGGGCACAAGCCTGAGCCTACAGCATACTGTACAAGAGTTACATCTACGCGGGGTGAGTTTCTGTTGAATTTGATGAAGTCTTTGACTTGAGGAATTGAGATAAAATTGTGGCATGGCCAAACGTTATCATTTCAAGTTTACAGTGCATGCCGCAAGAAGCCAATAAGATTTATGGAAGAATTTAAGCCAGGACAAAGAAGGGATGAGAGGAACAATTGGAAATGAAACAGAAAAGGAGGCGAGATGGGAAATGGAGGAAAGGGAGAGATGAGGGTCTCTCCAAATATAGATCGCTGTCGTGGATGACACCCGGGCCCAAGAAGGCAGAAATGTGGTTAAGCAGCATGGTTTGATTGACTAGCAATCCTAAGAAGGAAATGAAGGTGGTGGAACGCAGATAGAAATTCAAAGTGGTTATGAGCTGGGTGACAATGCAGATGTCTTCGACATCCAAATCAATCACCACTGGCACCAGTTAGATCAATGACAACTTCAGCTGGAGGGGATTCCCTGGGGCGGCCCTGGCACTCGTGCTCCTGAGCTGACCCTCTGGTCATATACGTGCGGCAGACTCGACAGTACGTAAAAAGACCACAAAACTGGGCTTCCGATAGGCCCGTCCCGTGCAAGGAAAGCAGTAATAAGAATTCATATTTTTTCCTTAGCGCAGGGGAAGAGGGCTGGAATGATTGGATGGTCGGATTGATATCTATAAGTATTTCATTCAAATAAGTGCATGTTTTCATTGATGATGGACGAACCGTAGTAGGAGTGGTTTCCCACACAACTGAGATCATCGCAAGGGGTGGCTTTCGTTGTTTCAGCTGCACATAAATATCCGCAATGATTTAACTAACCAAGATCTGACAAAAGCAGACTTACTATGTTGGCCATGAAAAGTCACAGCAGAACCCAAGTTTTGAGCAGGGTTGTTGTTATCCTCACGAAGAGGCTGCAACTGTTTAGTTCATTAGCATGGGCATGTGCATTCAGGTTCTTGATTGGTCTTACTGTGCTCAAAGTAAAGATCGTACTGGGATTCCTCCGTAGGATTCGATTGGGTCGACATCGCAATGTAGGTGACTCAGGTGTGTTGGGGCGCGTTTTTGTACCATGATTCGAAGCCAAGAATCTTCCGATTCGTTGCGGACGAGGGGGTGTGGGGGCGGCGCGATTTCGTACAAGAGGCATCTGTTTTAGAATGATGGAGGGGAATGATGGAGGGGAAGCTCATCCACATAACTGTGACCTTTTAAGGCCCTGGGTTCAACTTGAAGTCCTAGAATTTTCAGTTGGTAGGGAAGGACTCACCATCACATCCCAGATAAGCCCATACCAAATGTAGGACACAGCGAACACAGACTCAATTGAAGGAACCCTGAAAGTAAGTGCTCAATATGTTGCCATGCAGTGCTGATCGCTATATATATGCATAAGTTGATGCTTATGATGAATGTACTGACCGTAGTAGTACTGGAACAATGCACGTGAGGAGTGTGATTCGCTATAAAAGGAATAATTGTGGGGAGTAATGATGCCTCAGCTCCATTTCGTAGTAAGGTAAGATTGCTGTGATTGAAAGTTGAATATTGAAGGCTTGATCATCTTTTGCATCGATGGTTCCCCACACAAATATCATTAATGTCTTTGTCAGGCGAGGATCATGTCGTATTCAAAATTTTGGGCTGGAACGCAATTGCCGTATCTCCCTCAGGGCAATGTCACACTTTATCCACTATCTGTTTGAACCATTCATGTCTTGTGGACTGATGACAGCAGAGCACTGTTTTTCACACTTGAGAGGCAGAGACCACTTGGTGAAATGAAAAGAGCAAAATTCATAGCAAAAATTACATAATAATAAATTCTATCATGATAACATGTATTCATGGCCCATCCAACCATTCCTATCCTCTGCTCAGCTCTTCCCAGCACGATCAGAATGTAGGACAATAGATGCTCTGATACCCTTGTAGTGAAGATTAAAGTGAGTGATGCGTCCCGATGGGAAAATTGCTATGTCTCCATTTCGCAGACGCAACAACAAGCCTGGCTCCAATAAGCCTAGCTCCCCACCCACATGTTCGCCTATGACAAGAACTAGGCAAACTCCAAGGTCCTTAACGTCACGGTGACAACGTGTGACCACGTTGATGTTGAGAACAAAGCCGCCAAATGGATGAACAGGGGAAGCCTCATTCCCAGGGAAGACATCAGCGAACACAGACAGGTCTTCATAGATATCGGGAAGCACTTCAAGTAACTGAAAAGGGATCATATTGGCACAAGTCAATAAAGTAAAAGTGGCTAGTACCTTTTCTTCAACCCAGATAAAGAACTCCTCAAATGAATTACAGAGATTTGTGTACTCTCTAGTGTGTTCCATGAGTTCCTTCGAAACGCGTGGTATGAGTTGATAGTAGTTTGTCCTTGAAAGTCCCTTGCATTGCATCATGTGGGGGTGCACATCAGAGGGTGCATCGTCTCCCTAGTTGAATGGTTTAGTGATGACGCTTAAATTGTTGAAAGCTAAGCACATACACGTGTTCCATGCCTCGCATACATGTCGAAATGGATTGCTGGAAATTTATGCCCATTTGGAGCCACAGAACTATCAGTATTGACCAATGAAGAGCCACTTTCGACTAGTAGGGCGTTACGGATGTTACGCTCCAGTGAGGAACGCAAGGCCACAGGCATATCTCCCCAGACAAAAACTCCCAATGATCCATCAGAGCAATTAAGCCTAACCTCTTTCCTGAAAAGCCAGGAAACATCAGCAGGCCTGTAATTCCGAGAGAAGAACAATATACACACTGATCAAAGATGTTCTCATCCATCAAAATATATCTATCTCCGATTTTCACACCGTCCTCATCATATAACTCGGTCATCTAACAAAAGAACAACATTAGATATGCCACTCCAATATCAAGTTCAATATGCCATACCATTCGGGCAAAGTCAGCACTATCCTTTGGAACCTGGGCACTGGTAGCATATACCCTTTGCATATCTGTCCATTTCCTCCTATCTTCATCGTCCCGTGGATAAGGAACCTTCTTGTTCTGCTCAGCATCAATATTGAACCCAGTATCAAGTGCCATGTAGTTTGGACGTTTTTTGTTGGGAAACTGAAATGAGCCCATTGGTAGAGGCACCTGCATGTCATCATCATCGTTACTCAAACTTAGCTGAGGTTTGTCACAGTCCTGGATGTCATCGTCGGAATCAGAGAAAGGTGACGGTGGACGCCGCGATGCACTGATTGACATGAGTAGATTCTGATTCATGACATGAAGAGGTATTGGCTCATCTCTCATTTCCTGATACTTCAGGCACACCGCCCAGATTTGGCGGTTCCTAGTCAATGCCATAAAAGAGCTTGTAAAATAATTATATCACAATGTGGTCTACCTTGAAAACAAACCACTTACTTTGTTCGAATGCTGTCAAAAGATTTATCTGAAGCATCCAAGTCACCACAGTCTATGTCTCTAGTCAAACCTAAGTCGTTGAGAAGTGGCCTGGAGAACATGGTTGAAAGCTTCAAAGGAATTTGTTGACGTATGTGGGCAATAAGAGGAATAAGGTGATTGCATATATCCTGTCCCATGTCTGTCTCTGAGGTCATAGTTGTTAATAAAGAGGGAATTGTTACAAATGGACATAGCAAGACTTGCTTGGGTCAGGCCAGCGAAGTGCGTTACATATGGCATAAATCTCATCAAATTTTAACTGTGAAATATCAGCCCTCTTTTTTCTGGCTGCAATGATCATCAGCAAGTATATGGATCCTGTGAAATGATATTAGCCACCATAACCATAACAATGGACAGTGGTGCTCACCAGCCCCAGCAATTGAAGCAAACTTAGTACCGATTCCTACCCATTTGCGAAAAGTGGATGGCTGTGGTGCACCATCCATGCCTGCAATGCAGTCATTAAACACACAGGTAACTGACTTCAATTTATTGATGCGCATAATGCTACAGGAATTCCATGAGAGTAGTAGTCAATAATAACAACTGGACATACCTGTCTGACTTTGCTGCCAGCTGCAGCATATTAATCATCGTCACAAGCTCCAGCCCAGCAGCTATCTCAAGGCTCCTTTTGCACCGAAGCACAATGGACTGTAAGGAGTTCGTCACAAAAGCCCCATTCTCGTCAACCCATTCCTGCCCTACTACTAACGCCTTCATGGACTGGATCCACGCTTGGCATGACGGATTCGATATGTTGCTCATTGCACCTTGCGATAAATTTGAGATAGCCTCCGCAGCCCTTGCTCCTGCAGTGCATGCAGGTTGATCCATAACCTCCCAACGTTTGTCTTCATCAGCCTGCCGTTCCTTCCCTTTCCTTGTTTTCTTCCGTTTCTTATGCTTCACGCCTCCACGTCTACAAGGATCCTCGCCCTGGTTATTCACATTTCTACCCCTCTCCGCCCTATCATAAGGATCCTGGTCTCTCCGTTCCTCAATTCGATTCGACCGTCGTAGCATTATTCGTTCTAACTGGTTTTGTGCTGCGGGTACATCGGAGGCAGCAAAATCGGAGGCAGCAAAATCGGAGGCAGCAAAATCGGTGTCAACAATCGCGTCGGTGGCAGCAAAATCGGCGTTGACAATTGGGTTCAAGTCCACGCCAAGATTTGCAGCATAGGCATTGAGGCCTTGGGAGAAGGTGTTGTTCAGCTGTTCATTTGTGTGGACAGTCAGTTGTTCAAGTCAATGTCTGATTCAAGTTCAAGTTGTACCCACCAGATTGCTAGCGGTTTGAGTCCCATCGTGGATGCCTGGCCGCTGACCAAGACGGGAACTACATGCAACTCCGGGAGTAAAAGGGTGCGGAGGTGTTTCAGGTTGAGGAGTAACAAGGGGGGTTGGGTAGGCCAGTGGCACTGAGGATCCTGCCAGTGAATCATGGCTAGTACTAGCCTGCCGGTGACTAGGAGTAGGATCTTGAAAAGATTCTATTTTCTTATAAATTAAGAAAATCTCAGGCGGAAGATTGTGAGCACATTGATGTAGGTAAATAAGCAGGTCCGAAAGCTCCTTTTGAGAGAAGTCCATCAAAATACGCTGCACTGGCAAGTGTCCGCGTTGGTGTCCTAAAGAGGCATACATTTTATCACCATAAAATGGACACCTTTTTTGGAAATAGTGATTGCAGTTGTGTCACGTGACGTTCAACTCAGGCCGGTCATTGCAGTCACGGTGGCAGGCTCAGGCTTGCCAGTGAAATCGGGTTAGGCTGTTCCAAAATTCTCTAAATTAGCTGTCAACTTGAAGTTGTTGCAGAAATACCAGTTCAAGTTCGCACGTCAACTTGCCAGTGAAAGTCCACAGTAATGGCAACTCTGGAGACGTTCATCCCAGCCATGCACTTTCCTCTACCTCCTGGGCATGAATTTCGAAAGTCCTCCACATCAACCACCACAGCTCCATACAATCTTGGTATACCACAGCCGAGTCAGGAAGCACGACCAGCTTTCATAATTTATGACCCATCCTTGCCGAATCGCATGCTGGAATCCCTCAGAATCTACCTTCAAACAGCACCACGGCGAAATCTCGAACCCTCTGTAGTTCTTGTTCAAGCTCTTGCTGGCCTGGGTAGGTCCCTCAGGAATTTTCCTCTGGGCCATGAATCTACATCCAGTAGCCTCTTCAGCCAAGTTTTCACCCCGATATGCCATGCTGTTGAGGAAGTAGACGCAAATCCGACACAGCCAGAGGCTACTGCTCAGCGTACAGCTTATAATCAGACTCCTGATGCAGTCTACTGTCCTCGTCAGGGCGGTGATCCACAGCTCCATGTTGAGTTCAAAAGCTGGACGGCATTCTCACATCACGCTGGAAATATATTACGTCTGGGCCAAAGTCGTGCCATTCTGGAGCTGGCTCCCTCTGAGACAGGACATCGATCAATAATCTTCAAAGTGCGTTGGTCTTGTTTGTGTCGCATCCTTCTCCTCATCCGAGTCATCACCAATTTTGTTGTATAGATTGGTATATCTATGCTGTCAGGACCGACTACGATCCCATATGCAGTTCTCTTCGGTGGAGATCAGTACATGCTCTTTGCACTTTACCCAGTCCCAGGTTCACAGCTGCATGGCCTCATTTGCTCCAACATTCTTTCGATCCTTGACTCAACTCTGCCATTCATGCCAATTATTATTTTCTGCCTTTTGCGTGCAGGTGCAGCTGTGGTGCTTCCACGGCAACACATTGACATTCCTGCCGTTGAAATACATCCACCATTGTCCCGAACGCGACTGGCTGCAAAGAATGCGTGTCAAGATGCTGGTTCTAATCTGTCTTTTAATGTGCCGTCGAGTGGCAGCACACTCTCCAATGTCAGCGCCTTCTCTCTTCTAACGTCTTCTAATTTATGACACATTCTTTAGTCCAAAACTTTGCAGCTGACATTTGATATCCATTGCTGCGTTCCAGCCAAGTATGAGCTGAGACGACAAGAAGTGGCAGCTCCTCCTCCACGCCGAAATGACACCTTTTCCTGTACTTCAAACATCATGGCACTCCTCTTTTCGGCCATTATCCATTGGGTGTGGTTTATTTCCACTTTTCTGTCCAACTCGCGCCGAGAACTGCATCTGATGAAGTATCTGGGAAGTGGTTCCGTTGGGAATGTGTACCTGGGGAGCTATGGTGACATGCCAACAGACTACTGCGTAGCAAAAGTCGCCGTGCATCCGACGTCGCAGGTGCTGCTCCAACACGAAGCCCAAATATATGTGATCCTCTCATCACTGCAGGGTTCTGCAATCCCCAAAGTGTATGGTCTATTTATCAGTGAGAGTTTTCATGTGCTGGTTATGCGATATTCAGGTGAATCCATCACCTCATTCTCCACTCTTTCTAGCCGCCAACGGTCCGTCGCCATCATTCTCCCCAATGGCCATTTCCTTTATGCTGGCTTACTTCATTTGGTTTACATATAGATCAGATCTTTGGACTGCTATACAGTCCCTTCATGCTGCTGGAGTAAGCCATCAGGACTTACGCCCCGACAATATTTGTTTATCTACCACAGGTGGAGTTACAATACTCGAGTTCTCTCATGCTGTTTGCCATAACTGCACTGGAATAAGCAGATGTATTGAACTTCAGACAGTATCTCAGGCATTGGCAGTAGCAATTTGATGTGTACCATAGATCATGATGTACATTTGTATACGTATGGACAACACTGATTGGCTGATATAAACACATGTGACAGCTTTACCAATACGTGTCAACTTGAACTTGAACTTGAACTTCAAAAACGTTACGACATACTCATGAGCATATCGTTTAACCTCTGCAGGACACCAGGGCTGACGTATCATCAACTTGAAATAGCCCACTGCTGCCGCCGCGACTTATGGCCTCAATAACTTGAAGGTGGCTGGTGAGCAGAAAGTTGTATTCTTCGACCTTCAATTGGCGGAGGAACTTTTGATGTGTCCCTTCTGACCATTGAATAGGGCATCTTCAAGGCGAAAGTGATACTCGGGAGGCGAAGACTTCGATAATCGTCTCATCCAGGAATTCAAGCTGAAACACAAAGAGGGTATGTATCGATTCTGTTTATGCTAGCTGACTTTATTGATGATGAACACTCGAAATGATTAGATTTGTCATCCGAACGTGCTAAACGTACACTCTCCTCTGCCACTCAGACGTCCATCGAGATCGACTCTTTGTATGATGGCATTGACTTCTACACCCCTCTGACTGGTGCCCGCTTTGAAGAACTCTGTCGAGATCTCTTCCGCAGCACCCTTGAGCCCGTCGAGAAGGTCCATCGCGACTCCGAGATCGACAAAGCCAACCTCCACGAGATTGTATCGTTTGGCGGCTCCACTCATATAGTCGAGCTCATGTCTGACTTCTTCGATGGCGAGGAGCCGAACAAGAATATTAATCCCGATGAGGCGGTTGCAAACGGCGTAGCAGTCCAGGCTGCCATCTTGTCGATACATCAGAAAAGACACAGGATATCACTCCATTGTCTCTTGGTATGTAAAACCCATTTATACCGTCCTGGCCATGTTTCTGACGTCAAAAAATGTAGAATTGAAACTGCTGGAGGAGTCATGAATACGATCATCAGGCGCAACACTACGATTCCTTCTCGGCGTATTCGGCCAATCAACCTGGCGTTCTCATCCAGGTTTACGACAATCTCCTCGGAAAGTTCGACTCTGGAATCCCCCCTGCTCCTCGTGGCGTTCCTCAGGTTGAAATTACGTTTGATATTGACACCAATGGAATCTTGAATGTGTCAGCTGCCGTCAAAATAGTATTACCATTACGAATGATAGAGGTCGTTTGTCCAGGGAAGGGATCGATCGCATGGTCAACGAGGCTGAGAAATATAGAGGTAAGTTTACACTTTTTCGTACTATTCAGCTGAAGACGGGCTCGAATCGTATGCTTACAACCTCCGCAATTCATTGACCGACCACTGCAATCTCTCAGCACCCAACGCCTGGCCCTGCACCCCCTTTGCACTGCCCTCGGCTTCCCTACATTCCTCTCAAACCTCTCTATACTGCTCCTTACGCCTCTGCTGTCTCCCCCACCCATACGCGTACCTTCCTTAATCACACACCCACCATCTTAGTGCCCTTACACAATATTTAGACATGACAATTTGATATTACAACTGTACATTTATTTCAATACTGAGTCCCGTCCAAGCTGCATACATTTATTTAAGGTTTGATTATTGTAACTCCGTTCAAGTCCGTTCACTATAAATGCAGCATTGATGGATCATGTGAGACTTCTTCGCCTTACACTGATCCTTCAGCGTCGCGACCGGCCCAAATACTTTATACACAGAAAAGAGTACATAAACGCGTTTTGAACGGGGAGGTAGGAGGTTGAAAAACAGTGGTGAGCTCAGACTACGTATTTGGAGAAAGTGACTAAGGGGTGAGGCAAAAAACAGGTAAATGTATCAACGTACTCGAGGACAAGAGGAGAAAGCAAAGGGGACGTCCTTGAAAAATGGCAGGTCATACAAAATGGAGGGATCGTGCGGCTGATCCAGGAGAGAGTGCCGGAGGCAGAGAACAATAAAGACTTGAGCGTCATGTAAACAAACTTTATGAATGACTTTGTTGAGAGCTCAGGTTGGTTCCGAGTTTATCGTATGGATAGTCTTTTGGAGGCGGCCATTTTATTTCTTGTAGGGCCTAAATTAGTGAAGTTTTCATACAGAAGGACAACCATCTGTTTCGTGTTATATCCTGGTATGGTCTTCCTGTCAACATGAACGGGACTTGATCATCACTGTTCCTTTTCAGAAGGTAGTTCCGACTATGATGGTGTGGACCCATGCCAAGAAGTGTACAAAGTTGGGGAAGCAAGATCACTCTAAAATACACTTGAAAAGATGCCAAGTACATCCAACAAGACGGACGTGGCATAAACCTTACCCTGATGGCAGCCGCGTCCCAACGAGCAGCAAGTCAAATTTCGACCTCTGGCTGGTCTGCATGAGCCTGGAGTCTTTTTTGTGGCTAAATGTGAGTGTCAACGGTGGACTTCCTGGAGGAGAATACTGAGGGGGTGAAGTGTGGACGTTTTGCAGTGGTGGAAGAGAGTGGATGGGGGAGGCAGGGTGGATGGCATATCCAGGAGGACCTATGGCTGCTGGAGAATTTTCAGAAAACAGCGACGAACAGCTCTACTAGCACAGTCGTCATAATTTCTACCGTGGACTAAATGAACTGGTTATCTTCTTGAGAGGTGAGTAGTTATTTCGGAGGAACAGTCAAATCAACCGCAGTGCCGGCGGCACATGGGTTCTGTATACGAGAAACAGTCCAGAGATGACTCCCTACTAAACCATTTGTAGCGATTCAATGTGTGGGAATTCCGCCTCTCGTGTCATGTGAATGAATTCAATTCACTACAAAAGGAAACTTCATTATTATAGTATGTTCTCCGTACTGTTGGAAGTGCCTACTTTTGTGATTAAAATTTTCATGTTCTGCATGACCGTAATTATGTTGAGTTGCAATGGCCCTTTTTTCCGACAAGAAATTTGTGGGGAAATTGGTATTTAAATAGATGACAGGTGGGGCGATCACTACAGGCTAGTATGTTTCCCAACCGTGACTCTAACCTGGACTCCACAAGTTTTGCGCATGGGATCGACGACGACTTCGACTTCACTGGTACGTCCTGTGCATCCAAGTCTATACTCACCAGTTGCCAGCATTCAACGACATGTCACAGAGTTTCTCAATCAACAAATCGACTTACAGAATGTCGATACCAACCCTGCATTCTCGGCGCAAACAAGAACAAACCAATCCCAGAATCCGATGGCATACGACACAACATTTCAGTTGTCTACTAGTACTGGGTGTGTCGATGGTTCGACGTTGACCCCAAATACGTCATCAACATTCATGCCCCTTGTTGGTAAGAATCTTACTAGCATTCCCTGGCGCTGATCTGACCTCAGAGCAGCATCGGTATTCTCCACACAAAACGGGCCGAACTATCACAATGATATGGGCTTCATGACATTCTCAGGTCAGCTACGTTCACATTATCGGTTTTGCCAACTGAATCCACAGAGGGTTTTCCAGAGAACGCAATGACCTGTCACACGCCGTTGTTCATGGCGCCCAATGGTATCTATCCTACTTATCTTGCTATTCATGATCTGACCACCAAAGCAGATTCGCTGTTCTCCACCCAATCCAGACCACACAACCAGCGATCCTCAATTGCCCCTTACCGACCTGACGTCATGGGCTCTACCACAAGCTCCTCTTTGCCCACGGGGGGATTCTGGCCGCACGCACAACGATTCATTGATGATAGGCCTCCCAGTATGTACTTACATAAGTTTGAATGAACGCTGATCTGACTACAGATTCAGCGTCTGTTCCCTCCATGGCTATACATGGACCATCCGTTCCTGGATCATCGTCGATGCTGTATCCTCCGCAGCGATCGATATCTTCTGCTGGTACCACACCACAGCTTTCCTTAATTCATGAATTGACCAAATTTATTTCAATATAGGGCCCAGCAAAGTTCGCAAAACACGACATCAATTTGCTGGTTCTTTAGGGGATGGCTGGGATTTGTTACAATACAAAGTGTCTGAAATTGCTAGCGAGAGATGGCCACTTCGTACCATCTGGCCATCAGATGACGAACTACAACTTACCATAAATAGGGATATTCCGGATGCTCTCGCATTACTGAGGAACGAGAAACAGGATCGTGCTTGGATTCCTGATAGTGAGTAGCATTTCATGTGGTGTACACGATCTGATACTTTCATTTCTATGTGACAAGAATATATTACACCTGGAGGGAAAGAGTACATGCTTGGAGGCACATCGAAACTACCCAACGCCATCCTGGACCAGTTCGCCATACATACAAGATCGGCCCTTCAAAAGGCGCGAAACACGTTGAGGACAAAACTTGAAAGGAAGTTTGTTTCCCGTATACAAGAGGGAGAGTTTGGCGACTTCGCTGGGTTGTTGGAACAACTTACGACTGGCCACTTCCTTGACTTACTAGACAAGAACGTTTCTCCAGTCAAGGTTACTTCATGGGGAAGTCCATTGTTGGCTGCTGTAGTCCGACTGTTCACTGGGAAGGAAAGTTGTTTTTCCGTTCAGTCTTACCTCTATGGTAATAGGCTCCATCCCAATGTATTGTGAACTGCTTCCCTTTGTGCAAGTATTCTCACCATCCACTGGCACGTATACCACTCTGTTAACTATCCTGCAGGTTTATTATCTTCTCATTGCTACTCAAAAGGCGGCTGAGGGGGGATATGAAGCTTCCATGGAATTTAGTTTTTCACAGGGTTCACTAGAACCCATGTACAATGTCTTAGAGAATCTGGTGCGGTATGTCCCAGTTCCGGCGACCGTGGAAGCAAGTTGGTTTTGTGACTAGATAACAAGTTTGCTTCTGGTATCCGCGATTAGAATATAAAGCCATCTATAAAGACCAGAACTAAAAGGGTTGAGGAAATATCTCCCAGAGATCTGACAAGATAACCAAAAATATCTACGGAAAGGTGGTGATTTCAGGAGACAAGGCCCACACAACAACCTGTTCTTCTTGGTCATATCGAATTTGAGATTTTATTGATTTCAACAATGCCCCTGCTTGCCCTTCCTTGCTGTTCTCAGAACCACTCACGTTTCTGCTCCACCCAGGCTCCGCTTTTCCTATTACATAGACTAAGATGAGGCAGGCACACTCCCTACCTTATGACATGCGAATACGCGGTGTCCTCTCAAATGAACGACATGCAGTATTCATGAGGAAGGGTTAGGTGGCAGGGTGGATGACAGGAAGTGATAACCGCAGGCTGACTGCCAGTGGATGGTACTTGCTAGTCCACCGTATTATATTCAAAGTACCGTGACCTGTATCAAATTTGAATATACCAAATTTGGATATTTTCAAGAAAGTATATTTTGTAGATTCAGAAAGTGTCAGAAATTCCTGAAAACTCTGTAAGTATGGTGAGGATATCCCAGAATAAATTTAGTACCGTTGTATATGTTGAAAGTATTTAGATGGAGAGCACTTCACAGACACAAAAACATTCATATTAATGTCAAGAAAAATCATGATACTGACTCGGAAGTCACCAGAGGTTTCTTAAAATTTTCACGGTTCCGTAATTGCTTTCTGAAAAGGTATTATTGTCCACATTTTGATCAGATCGATCCCCGATTTTCCCACGTAGGGATCAAAGTGTGGGATACAAATCCTTGCTACACAAAGTCGTGGTAGTTATTTGGCTGTGGCAAACAATCATGATATTAATATTGTCTTAGTGCCAGTTGTCGGAGTTAACCCTTCCTTACTAGTTCCACCACCAGTAGCTGCCATGGATCACAATTTCATGTCCATACCTGTCCCGAGGCTAGCGGTTCAGCTGGAATATACACCCACAACAGATCATCTCCATGTATGTAACTCGATGCGTGCATCATGATTAGCTAACTTAATTATTTAGTGGATGTTTACGATGGGCCCTCGGTCCCAGCACCATCATTTACAAGAAGCGCTCTCTAAATTTCGTCAGATGTGTGTCGCTACGAGAGCCACGGAGGAGACCTTGGTTAGGCAGAGGCTTATTCTTGTCTGGATGGACTACGAAATCCTCAATAAATCAGGGCCACAAATAGGATACAAACCCAACACTGGCACTAGCACTCAGCCAGTCCAGCCACAAGGTGTCCCTTCATCCCACAACCTCCATTCTTCCCGACCTCCTCCACCACCAATGCAGCATGAACTATCCGAATTTCGTGGGATGTGTGCCGCCACGAGAGCCACGGAGGATAAGCTGATCGAACAGAAGCTCGACCTACTTCGAATGGAGTATGAAATCCTCAAAATGTCACTGGAGACCCCCCAAGGTGACATCGGCGAATCGCTCACTGACTCAAATAACTTCCCTTCATTCCATAAATCCACTTCGTCCCACGAGACGTCTTCATCTTGCGAATCCTCTCCATCCCAACCTTCGTCACCAGTCAGTTTCAAACCTATGTCCCCCTCACCCTTCCACAGCGGCGTTCCTGGGTTCCGGATTGGGGAGCAGGTTGAAGTTTTATGAAGTCGTATACTGCCGTCTGTAACTTATTCATTGATGGTCCAAGCCTGCAATTGAATTGTGATTCAGCACAACCGAAGTTCCTCCTGGGCAGTCAGCAACTCTGAATATATGTATACATGTGAAATAAGCTAATAGCAAAGACAAATTTTTGTAAAGCTATGACTGGAAATCGGGGCACATCATCGCCGTTGACTGCCAGGGCCAGTATGACTACGATGGCACTTCTTCTATAACATCCCTTAATTCTATTGCCCAGTTTTTACTTTTCTTCAAGTTTGCGTCTTTGATTTTATCTTCTATGAGGCCTAGTAATGACATGACTCGGAATTTGTCCTACGAGAACAATTTTAAGTCTACAAATAGTATGGAATATAACCCTGGTATTTCATATGATAATATCGTTACTCCGTCTGGTAAACTTTGTAGGTTCTCAAAATTTGAATTGTGCAAACTATTAATGTATTTGTGTTTTCAGTGCCCCTTCCACAAAGTACTGTCACCGTGACGGTATGGCGACTGGCAATTGCCAGTGCCAGTGATATATCACACAGTCACGTGACTGTGGGTGCATTCACTATAAAAGGGCTCAGCACTAAACAACAAACTTTCCTCTTTCCGTTCGATTGAACGTTGCGTATCACAAGTTTTACACTTCTAGCTATCAAGACGACATGCCTTTCAAGAGCCTGAGCGCAGTGAGTACATCCAACTGTTTCGTTTGAGTCCTCATTGAGCCTCCTTTGAAGCCTGAGCACAGTCTGTACCTCGACCTTGAAGCCGAAGTAGGTGCGGCGGATCAAGAGGACCAAGGGGAGGAAAGTGGTGATGATGAAAGTATTGATGGTAGTACTACACCTTGTTTTTGTAACGTCAATGTTTTTTAACAAGTTCTCAGAATGGCTAAGTAGGGAGGATCTGACCACTCAGGATTTTCATGTCGCTTCATCACCTCAGCATGAAGACCAGGCCGACTATCAAATCGTGCAGCGTTTAGCGGAACGTTATTCTGCTCGGTCAACTGAATTAGTCACGATAGACGATGCATTACAACACTATTGGATTCTAAAAGTTCATGTAAGTCATGAATCGTCATTGCATGTAATGTTCTTGACACACCAAATTCCAGTCTGGTCTGGAGAACAACATTTGTGAACGTATGGCCACGTATACAGAAATCAAAGAAGTCACACATTTGCCAACAATGCCAGGTTTCCTCTTCGTCTGCTGTGACAACTTTGTGGCCCTCCGTGACGTTTGCCGTAAACTTGCGTTGATATGCGATGCCCAGTACTTGCCTGCGGAGGAACGCAACTTCCTATCAGATGCCTTGATGCGCCAAGATCAATTCCCAGTGGGCACTTGGGTACGAATTAAAGTCACCGGCAATAAGCTAGCAAGATATTGCAATGATCTTGGCATTGTTGCTAGCAAGCAGGCCACCTCAGATGTCTTTACCACTGTTTTGTTAATACCACGAATACCCCAATCCGCTGCCAACTATCCACCTGAATACAAAACTATGAGCAAGAAACAGCGGCAAATGTTCAAATTCGCTGCTAGAGTTTTCGACCACAACCAGGCCCAATGCACGGATAGCGATGGCATCATTACGTCCATTGTCGATTCTGCTACTTTCCATAATGGTCTGCTTGCGCAGCCATTTGCTCCAACACAGCTTGCGGTGGAGGAAAGCCCGACTTTTAGTGAAATGATTCCCTTTTGTCATGCCAATTACCCCCCTCTTCGTGTCCAGATTTCAACTTCGATTTGGAAAGTAAGTGCTTTGACTCTGTGGTTGCCCGGAGACAAGGTCAAGGTTTTGCATGGATCTTTACAAGGGCTGCTAGGCCAAATTATCACACTGGATCACAGCCAACGGAGTGCGACTGTGATGATCAACCTCCTTTCATCTTCGAAGCAGGCCTTGGAAAGTGTCAGCCCAGAGCAGAACCACCAAACCTTCTCTATCGATGACCTGCAACGTTATTTCCAAGTCGGAGACGGTGTTGAGGTCTGTGAAGGAAGGGAGACAGGGCGACATGGCATAATTGTGTTAGCAAGTGAAGTGGATGTCACTTTCGCAGAGGACAAGACAGGGGAAGAGGTGATAGGATTTCATCTATAATATGAGTTACTTTCTTAGATCCTGCATTTCTAGGTCCGTTCCTCAGAGCTATACCTACGGATGTATCGTGAATCTACCCCTCTTATTTCATTGTCGTCATCTTTACATCGTCACCCTATGCATGATGCACGGGACCCGTCGAACAGCCAAATGGTCCTTGTCATCAATGGATTCATGAAGGGTTATGTGGGTGAAGTCAGAAGTAGCAACCTGGATCGAGTCAGTGCCTATTTTGCGGGATCAGCCAAAACGACTTCAATTAAAAGGGTCGATGTCATTTCCATGTAAATTTCACTCCTGTTATGACTTTTATGGCACTAATTCCTCCTTCACTATAAGGACAACAGGACTCCTTTTAGATGGTTGCACACCAGAGCCCAGTGTACTTGAAATTTGGCGTCAGACATGTCGCCGGCTTGAGGCTGTTCCCACACGACAACAGACTCCCCCCCCGGATGTGGTCGAGACTGATCCAGCATGGGATCCTGTGCATTCTTTACCACATGCAAGTCACTGCACAAGTTTTCCTCCCCCTTCGTATGGTTAAGTGTTGAAATATTGTTTATAATGATATAAACTTACAAAGCTATTAGAAGGTCCTGGTGATTTCTTATTAAATTCAAATATTTGGAGGAAGCTAGGACATCGACATATCTGTGTACGCTTTGGTCCAGAATATGAACGAGGACGATGGGATGGCCGCATGGCTCGAACAGAGCTCGATCGCTTCTTCGGACCCCGTGGGCTTGTTGATGCAAAGACAGTGGCGATCTTTTGGACAGGTAATGCTGGGGATCATAGGAGCGCTGACGTCAAAGTTGAGTGTTTGTCACCTTTTCCACCCAAGCAAAAAGGGGGCAAAGGGGTTGTGTTGACAGGCGAGTGCATTGGAGAGATTGTTACCATAATCAAATATAAAAGGAGTCAAAAGAGGGCAATTGTGCAGGTGGACGGTGGCGGCCTGACCTGGGAAGACAATGAAAGCATGTTCTGTGCTGTTGTCGATCCTCTGCAAAACCACCAAAGTGCCAGCAGGGCTGTATCACAAATATCTAAACTTGCCCCTTCTTCCCCTACGCTGGAGAGTAGGAGCACTCAAGGTATCATTGGTCCATTTGTGTCAGCTACAGCATCCCTCCCACCACTCAATACAAACTCACGGCACGTTCTTTCCTCTGCCCTACCAACACCAAACACTCTCTCCATACCCATCCCTTCATACATTAACAGTGGCGATGACAAAGACATGGGCAATGTAGCTGTCGACCAGTATGGCGAGAATGCCGTTGGCGTTCCCGTAGAGAATTGGCATCAGGACAGTACAATTCCAGGTTTACCTGAATGGGACAAAGCTCCGGCCGTTAGAAAGGAGTGGTGGGAGACTTGGGAGGAAGAGGAGGAGCGTTGCTCATTCACTGATGAAGCGTATAAATTCTTGCTTGATCAATTATGTGCAGCAATAACGTAGTCCTGCTGTGGCTTTTGCTTGACAGACATCTTCCATATGTGGAACGTTTCGTGGTTGCTGCCAAACACTTCTCCCGCCGAAAATGGCGCAACGTACATGGAGTGGCAATGCATACCTTATGGGACAAGGTATGTCTATTGATATTGGCTAGGTTATGGAACTCAACGTCACGGACGGTATGGGCAGTTCCGGTCATTTGTTGGCCTGCTTACCGATGTCTGTGGGGTTATAGACAAAGCCAAAATAACCTCATTCCTGGACAACCCTGAGCGTTTGATTAAAGTGTTCCTGTCACGGAACCTCATCAGCACCGGAGTCATTTAGTGTGTCCTTACTTTTTTTTGGATCTCTTTAAGAGCTGATTTTAGGTTTCTTAGTTCGGAACATAAATGCAACATGATGGTTCGCCTTGTCTGGTTGTTCCTCTGCTTCCTCCAACGTAACAGTGTCCTACCGGAAATAAGGGGTCTACAGGATGCGTTAGCTGTTACACAGCTAGCAGTGGAAGAGCTGCCACTTATCGCACAGATTTTGAAATTGCTGCCTGATACTTTCCATGCAGGTTGTCGTGAGTGTTGGGGTAGCAAATGCGAAGGGTACACGATGAGCTGTGGTGAAGTTTTACTCAAACAAGGACCAACCAGCAAACGGAAGTGGCCTGATGTCTTGCAGGAGCAAGTTTCCCAAAGCGTCAACGCCATGGACTGGACAGGCTCAAAGACTTCCACGGTGGCCCAGAAGAAACGGCTACGATATGATGTAGGAGGTATCACGGAGGCTGGGTGGACTACAGATACAGCGGAGATATGTAACCCTGGGTGGGCCGTGGATGCTGGCGCTGTCCTTGCTATCGATACGTCCATTTGGCAGCCACAAAAGCATTCCCTGTTACCACTGCTCGGTCCAACAGCATTACCGATAACACATTGTACTGGTGTTGTAGAGTCATCGACGAGACGAATTGCCTCAATTACCCCCCCCCTCACCCTTACAGCCAACATCACAACAATCAGATTACTGTGGACTAAACCCAGAAGCTGTCGAAGTCGATCTAGTAGAACGCTTTGTCAAGGTGATTTTGATACCTTGGGTTGGGGGTAACAATATCCCACAGGCACAGATCCTGCCTACCTCTCAGAGTGTTGGAGAGGTTTCTAGGCCACATGATACTGACAGTGATGACATCACAGTGCTTGTTGAGCCAGGTATGCTGGCGAATTTGAAACCAGGGATGTACATTGGGGCAATCTGGGTCCAGCTTATTCGCCAAGTGCCTGGAGCTGGGGACTGTTCGATGGGGACGGATAAGGAGTCATGGAAGGGGAAGCAGAGACTGGAACCAACATACTGGTATATCGACCAGTTGTCAAGCGTTCTACCCTCTTTTTATTTGGATTGATATGGGTTCCTGTCCTTTCTCTCTTAGCATCTGTACCTATCCTCCAGGTCCTCTATTACCCCAAGTGTCCTGTCATTCTCCATAGCTTATGTTCTAAAACCTTGTGTTTTGTTTTCCATCCAATTTACAGTCCTTCATCAGGAATGGAGCTTAAATGTAAAAGCTCCCCCTTTACATGAGAATGAACATGTTTAGTGTTCATATTATATTATCACATTCCAAAAAGTAAAAGAAACTTATGTCAATTGTCTATACATATTTCACAAACAACTAGAATAGAAATAGAAAATGGTATGGGAGAATGCCAGTTCTGACAATGGGATGTCAGGAAGATATAGATTTGTAAGTGCTCGTTCCGATTACACTATTCATGTTCTTATGCAGTCTTCATAAAAATGCCCAAACTTGGGTCGCACACAGACCCCATTAAACTCCTAGAATCACATCTTTTCTACATGCCTCAAACTCGTCACTTCTAGCTGTCCCTGATGCCCTGATCCTTTTGACCCTGCACTAATCAATGCCCCAACTTTGCATTCGAATTTTATGCCCCTACATGTGCACCCTTCATCAACGCTAACTTGACGGAGGCAAAAGCCATGTGGCTGCTAATCAACGTCCAGAAGGCCTGCAACAATCTAATAAGTTCCATAACGATCAAGCAGCTGCGGCCCGGGAGCAATGCGAACTGCAAGCCAGCGAAGGCACCGGGACATCCGAGAGAGCAAATGCAAAAGAACAAGAACAAACCAATCCTCGATCCTCTTTTGTCCCGTTCTACGCTAAAACTGTAAGTAACTCACGCGTCGTGAGATGTCTAATATCTTGGGAGTCCGAGTCAGCTCCATCCAACTTCTCGACTGGGACTGGACGCCACGGTTCAAGTTTGAAAAAACTGAGTTTTTCGCCAGATTTCCCTATCAGAACAAATTCCTTGTTGCCAGAAACTTTGCCTACATAAAGCATAGACCCTTTACATAATCACGCCAAAATGACCTGGAGCAATGCAG
Source organism: Hygrocybe coccinea (assembly GCA_963555575.2). Taxonomy (NCBI): domain Eukaryota; kingdom Fungi; phylum Basidiomycota; class Agaricomycetes; order Agaricales; family Hygrophoraceae; genus Hygrocybe; species Hygrocybe coccinea. The sequence continues at coordinate 942,490 of OY741993.2, read as the reverse complement.
GTGAAACGTCTGATCGCAGGCCAAAAGTAGACGATCATTCAATCCACACGATCATTCGATCATCCAAATGTAGTTTGAATGTTCAACCAACCTTCAGTTGTCCTATAAATGGAAATATTGTTAAGCAACAGAAATTGCGGAGAGTTCACTATAAGAGCAGAGCGGCGTCGTCCGGGACTTGACTCCCATTTGTCTTCTTCAACTCTTTCACTCTCAACCTATGGCTGACTCTGAACAATCGTTAGGGCGAAGGCAACGTGTGGATGCACTCCATCAAAGTGTGAGAAAGAAACCGTAAGTAATCGTCTTTCTTTGAGGACACCATACAAGCAGAGAAACGCAGGACTCTCACCGACCCTCTCATCCATCATGGGCGCCATTTTGGTCGGGTTGTGCATACATTTTGTAATGTCAGCCTCCTCATCACCAACAGTTTACTACGCTTGGGAGATCCTGCTCCGCCACCGTTGGAAACAATTATGTGCGTTATGTCTCACCTTCTAATCAACATGTTCTCAGGCCACCACAATCCAGGGATATTCGTGAGGATCTTGTATTCAAGGAACTCCTTAAGATTTGCCCAGGCCTGCAAGACAGGCTCATAAACAGTTCCGAGGAAGAAATCGAACACATAGCTGACTTGGTATATCCGAACGTAATTCACTTTCTCCTACCAACCTCAATTATCTCATAGGTACAAAAGGGTATAAATGGAGCTCGTGCTGATGATACGAAAGGGCTGAAGAGCGCCATTGTCGACTGGATCACCCCGCCGGGACAAACACTTGACCCTCCGATCAATCGTAAGATTAAGAGTGTCCGTGGTTTCCATCATGAGAGGACCGGTGCGTTGCTGTGTCCAGCAGGCTTAGACTGGTCTATAGTCGGGTAATGAATCTCAATCAGTGATATGTTTTGCTTCTTACATGACTCTGAACACTTCACAGGATCAAAGAGAAGCTCCGGAGCGGTGAGATGCAGGTTCGTGGGGATCAATGGCCTCTTTTCCTCTACGCCGATTTAGCGTACGATCCGGATGACCCTTGGAACAGGCTCCTGCAGAGTCAGCTTTTGATCACAGTACGTTGATGTCATTGTCATTGTCATCTTCTGACACATTTATGTCAGGGCTTCAAGCATGTTTTCACGTCACCGAGTTCCGTTGAACAGGAGGAAGTAAAAGCAACCAGAGCCGGGAATGCCTATATTCACGGTATGACTAATGTCACCAAGGCCTCTTTGGCGTACATCGCGATGCAGGTGAGTCTCTTGCTTCTGAATATGATTGCAAATAATGGTGTCACATAGGTTCGCTTTGCATTGTGCTCTTCTAGCACATTTTCACGCACAGATCTAGTCACCGACTCGGAAACGTTTTACAACAGCATTCTCGACCTTCTCCAGGAACCATCTGAAAAGGATGAGGTCCAAGACCTCCTTAATTGGTGGAATCGGTGAGCTGTTTTCCTTTGTGCTCTATTCAAACTTAGACTGAGTTCCCGCATAGTAAAATCTTCCCTCACACATACAAGGAACCGGCGCCGGTGGCCAATAGTGCCCTTGCGCGAATCAAAGAGAGGAGACTTGCCAAACAACTTGCCGAGGGTGCAATTGAGGCTGTTCAAGTTCCCACTCAGTCCTGAGACGGCTTCACACTATTCTCAATACCCTGTTGTCCTTCGCTTCTATGTTTGTGTTATTGATGTAGCACAATGTTTTCTTTCAGAATATCTATTTCCCTGACACTGATGACTGGAAAGTCCATCTAACTGATGTATTTACTATGAATGCACTTTGATGATGAATGGACGTCATGACTATCTATTGCCAGCTGAATAATATATCATGCAATTCATGCTGCATCCTCTAACAATCTGATTGACATTATATGTTTTCACCATTACCATATTTGCCAACTCAATGATCATATACTTGTGCTTCATGGCGCATCTAGTAACAATCTGATTGACATGACATTTTTTCACCATTGGAACCTTTGCCAACTAAATGATATGTTATGGCCCATCCAGTAACAACCTGATTGACATGATGTTTTTTCACCATTGGCACCTTTGTCAACTAAATGATATGCTATGGCCCATCCAGTAACAACCTGATTGATATGATGTTTTTTCACCATTGGCACCTTTGCCAACTGAATGATATGTACTTATGGGTTATGGTCCACCAGTGACAACCTGATTGACATGATGTTCATTCACCATTGGCACCTAGAATTATCCCTTGCTAAATAAATGCCATACCTGTGACATACTTGTAACTGATGGCACAATTAATGGCAACATGCATAACATGATTTGTTTCTACCATTGTAACCTCGAATTACCTAGCTTGATCAAGGTGTCATCATAATGATGTACTACGATACAAATTATATAGCAGATCTGTGATTGTAATGCTTTATCATTTTCCTATTGAATTCGTGATGTACATAAGCTTTAAGTCACTACACTGCCAAATGATAAAGTGGTGCCGAGGGCAAATTTGCTGCTTTTAAGCACAGTGTTGAATGGAACAATGCTGGTTTCAGGAGAGGGAATGACAGAAGTGTAGAATGTATAGAAGCTCTGGGCGAGGAAGTCAAGACGCTCTGTCTGTGCGAACTCGAGGGTGATACCTGGAGAGACTGAGTAACGGACCAGATTCGGCCTCTGGGTTAAGTGAGTTTTGTGCTGGGCGCAAAACACGGTCAACCTGGTGCTGAGGGTAAACTGAGATCGTGCTAAGCAATATTTGGTATGATGCTGTGCCTGTTAATGGACCAGAACTGCGCCCCATGCGTGCTCGTGCTCCGTCTGCTTTGCAATCGTCTCTCACCTCCTCGCAGCTACGTTAATACACCGAGCCCGGGTAAGTTTTACATTGTGTCCATACAGCAACTTATCCTGAGAATCACTACAGATACCTGCCCCATTGCTTTAGAAATCGGTACACAGGTTAACGCTCTGCTTTTAAGTTACTGGCTGACTTTGATTCATCCTGACGACCTTCTTTCTCAGCTTAAGCTCAGCGCAGTGCAGCTGACCGGCTGTGTACCTGCCCCATTGAACTATTCCTGGTACTGGTGGTACTGGAGGGACGTCTGTTGTCGTACTGACCTTTGTTTTGCCTCATTTTGTGTGCAAGTTCAGAGAGAGCAGGACGCACGATGACTGTCGAGCTCTACCCGAACCTGCTTGAGGTAACTCAACCAATGTTCAAACTCACATCATCCAACCAACCTCGATCCAAGAGATACAAATTACGTCCTCGTGTAACGATACCCAGAAAACGGTCAGTGCCTGCCCATCCAACCCAAAAACATAAACCGCGCTCCTAAACGAACTTACAACAGACTATGCGAATCGTGATTGGATGTGAATGCAACCACCCCCCATGACGAGCCAGCTTGTGTGTTATTAAAACACCAGTGCCTGAAATCATACCCTTCCATCTCCACGATCATGTTGAAAGACTCATTCTTACTGCAAAGTCGCCCCTTGAGCAGAAAGTGTTTGAGAATGTCCAGGGGAAATTCAGTATCCCGAATCTTCTATGTGCATGCATCGTGGCGGGCAGTCAAGGACGATTGGAAAGAGGCTGGTATCTGACGACATGACATTTTGGGCAAGCGGATGATCGATGACCACCCATCCCCGAGCATTGGAAGCGTACTCACACTGTACCAAACGTCCGGAAACGCCCTCGTGATGGCTGAAGGTCCACAACAACTGCCCAGGGGTATCTTACTTGGAATGCCTGGTATGTCCAGTTGAACCCCTTTGATTGTTTTGGTACCTCAACAACACCATCAGGACACTGGAAAACTTTTCAAATCAGGTTGGCTGCATCACGATATAAGTTGTAGGAATATCATGGCTACAGGTTTCTGGACGTCAAATCTACACTTTAGATGATAAAAGATCATCCCACGCTGTCGCCAGCGCCTCAAGGCACTCCAATCCCTGCTTAATGTACTGTGCATACACCGGTTCGGCTTCTTCGAACAAATGCTCGAGGGTTTCATTTCCCGCCAGACTTTCAGTCACCTGAAGCCGGCTGTTTCAGGAGAGGGTGTGCCAGGAAAAGAGAATTGGAGAAAAATGCCTTGATAGGTTGGAGAAGCGGCATTCCCTTGACTCGGATCAGTAGGTATGATCTCCGTTATATAAATAGCAATGGATATAAAGTCCATATTGTTAGTGGGAAAGCCCTCTCTTCATCGTACCAAGACGCACCCCGACATCTACCCTGATGAATTTTATCCCCATTCCCCAACAACGACTTTTGCTCAACGTGACAGCGGCCTTGACCGCCTTTGGTCCTCACACACACGCACTGACACGGACCCCGGGTTATCTGGACATCGAGCACAATGTCAATGGGGTCTGGAACGCGTGCGTAACTCAATGTTCCCCTTCAATGACAAGGAGGCTGAAAACCACGACCATTACAGGATACTGAATATATGCTATCCAACCAACGACATGGACTTCTTGATCAATCCAGAGGCATATCCACTCCCTAACAACCAGAATGGCGTCAGAGCGGATCTCATTGTTCGAGAGCTTAATGCCAACCCCGCAGGCCCTGGCTACATCGCCGGTCGAACATTCATGTATTTCGAGGGAAAGGGTGGGAACAATCCCATCACCTTGCAAAATCTTCGGACTCAGATGGTCAATTATCTGAATCGGGCCATAGGGAATTTGCAGGGAAGGAGCTGCTGGGCAATTGGAGCGCATGGCGACCAGGTGTGGTTTTGGCGATATACTGCCAGATTTGTAGGTGACAACAGGATGGTCCCAGTTACATGGGTAAATGGCGCGCTTCATAGTCCACATGGCGATGCGGGTAATCTTGTGAATGCATACTCGATTGCTGGCGGGGCGCCAGGGGCAGTAGGAAACTGGCCAGAGGTACAACACATTCTGCAAGAAATGTCCCAAAACTATGCACCTTTCTAGATGTTTCGGCTAGGTTTCATAATGACGGTAGTGCTTCGCCAATTGGTCTCAACAGTATGTAGCTATTCAATTCACGACGGTTAGCTTGCACACCAAGCGTGAAACTGAGTTCGCTCAAAGACCGTCGGGTCTGTACCACCTGCCCCCACCGAACTATTCTCGTGCCAGAGGGTATCGTACTGATCTTTCTTTGCCTCGTTTTGCGTGCCAGGTGATGCAAAGCTCAGAGAGAGCAGGAGGCGGGACCGTATGACAGTGCATACGCGTATGGCCTAGGACACATAGTTCGCGGGAGAAATACTGTTGATCTCACTTTATTCGTTTTCCATTCGCTGTCCGTCGGTACGATATTCAAATAAAATTTGCTTATGCCAAGCAGGCCGGGATCCACTTTCAGGGCTCACGTCGCCAGAAGGATTCAACGCTCACTGATTCCAGGAAGGAAACTCTTGATTAAATATCTTCACTACTGGCACGCTACACAGACATGTAATCGACGAGAGCGATTCTTCCATCGAGGCAGATATCACGCTACTTCTTTCGAAATTTCTGGGTGAAGCGATGGCGTAGGATCAACAAGGAATACGGAATCGATGTTGCCTTTATGGTGAGGATTGATCTCCGTGGGTATTGGTGAGTATTGATGATTCCTTCTCCGAAGACAGAAGAATGCAAGCATAATAGTTGCAATGGCGGCAAGCCCTGCCAGTACGCCACTATGTGCAACCTCAGTGACACAGTAGTAAAGAAGTAGGGGAAAGAAAAACAGACCATGGTAGATGAGTTGGATATCCCGCCGCCGTCGCAACCCCAGAATCTGTATCGTTGACCAGCACATAGTCCAACTCGAAAAAGCTGAAGAAGTTGTCGTGAGATAACAACGCAATGTCCAAGATGTGATTGCCGTATGGCAAAGATTGAATATCGATCGTGGAAACATTGTAGCAGACGTTGGGATAGCATGGAGAATCGTAAAGATACGATTTGGATCTACCCCCATCGATGCTGTACTTGGCGTAGAACGTAAAATACATCACGTTATAGAGAGTAATACCAGATCCTAGCGCAATTGAATGACGCTCAATCAATTGCCAACGGATGGATAGTATGATGCTGACCTGTGAATGGGATCTTGACATGACAGTGATCAACCGTGTCGCAAAGACTTCCTGCATTACACACTACATGAGGAATCGCCTGCTAAAAATACAGATGTTATCTTTCGCTTACCCGTGCTGGAGTCACGTCATCATCAGTAACCAACCAACGGACGAATTACATGGCTGGCTCACGATGTATGATTGAATGTCATACTGTTGTTCATATCTTTGTTGTGAGACCACAATGTACCATCGACGGGAGGAGAGTACTGGATTGTGCTATTCGTGTCATCGATGATGTAGCCTTTGGCGATCAAGGAAAGGGAGAATGCGAGGAGCCCAGCGATCAGAAGTGGGCATTTCATGGTGCAGATGTGTTCAGGCGGCAAAGCGAGGGTGTTTTAAAGTAAGTCCCTTTCGGCTGTGCAAGACCAGTACTAGTAAGCGCACAGAGAATTGGTGGATTTGGCTGCACCGCCTGAGGCGGGGGGCCGGGCCGCCGGCCTTGTCCGGCACCTTCCTTGACTCTGTCTGAGCAGGTTAAGTGATTGTTATACACAATTGTTATAACCATTTTAGATTCACATCTTATATTCCCAGATCCGCTCTGTCTGCACGTTGAACAATGAGTCTGGTCTCTGGGGTGAGTGATGCAATTGTTATACTGCTTTCCCTTGGTATCTAGCATATCATAGGATCCATCAAAACAACGCTAGCATTTGCGTTATGCTTTTCGCACTAGAAAATGAATGGATCAGATAAACTGCGCGTCTGCTGGTCTGGCTGGCCGCTGGTAGGGAACTTCATGCTTTGCGGCATCTTGATGTTCCTCATTACACAGCACTGGCCTGCCTACAGAAACGACGGCATCAAGACGTAGGAACTACATGTGGGACTCTTCGTTTGCTGTACTCAGCCAACGTGAAGACAAAGCATTCATTGCTAAAATTCTGTTACGTATGGTCAATAGTTGAGTAGACGAAACATAGGAATGGCGTAATGTTGATTCTCGCTGGAAGATACCAATCACAAACCCAAAATAAAGTAGAACAAGAGTCTTATAGGAACACAAGACATTCAATTGCGACACAAGCGTCACCTATTATTTGGAGAAATAACCAGGCGGGGCATCTGCTGTTGAGGGAGCATCGATCCCAGTCCTCGAATTGTTGCTCGGATCAGCGGTGGATGGCGCGGGAGGCGGCCCTCTCCCGCCCAGCATGCCTTCCACCACGCCTGCAACAACAGGAACAGGTATGTTCCGGCTGAGTAAGTGTTGTACCATTGAACCAATCTGCTGTTCAGTGAGAGCGTGACTTGGCTCGGTAGCCGCGGGTACCGGGGCAGGAGCAGGAGCAGGAGCAGAAATGGTCTGCACCATGGAGTTTGCATCCGTGACCATAGGAACATTGCTCCACGCAGAGTCATGAGCACGCAGAGTCACCGGAGGTGGCATGATATGAGCATAGGTCGCTTGGGAGTGTGTGTAGGCGGTGGGTATGGACACCGGCGAGGTACTTGTCTGATGGTGTGTGTTGATCTGGACCGGCGGGAAACCTCTTGAGGACATGTCATTCGAATTGCCTGGCAGAGGTGGCAACAGATCATCTATAAGAGCAGAAGTAGGGTTACGATGGCGCTCGAAATGTATGTGTGGCGTTGATGAAGAGCGATTCCTTTTCCAAAGGCACACCAAAGCAACCGCAATAGCTGCAGTAGCCACAACGCCTCCAAATGTTCCGCCGATGGCGGCAGCCAATTTTTTACTGTGTGAAAATAAAGGTGTACACCAGCATGGACAGAGAAGCAAGACGTACTGCGACGAATGATTCAGAGGTGTAGTACTTCTGGTGGGAGATGGCGATGTAGTTGTTGCAGTCGTGTCTGTGGAAGAGGGTGTAACCATGACGGCATTTGTTTCATTGACGACAGCATAGTCAAATGTAAATTCAGTGATTTCACGGTCGGGGCCATAGCTGAACAAGGCAATATCCAAAACGTGATTGTCGTACGTCAACGCCTGGATGTCGAAGGTCGAAACGTTGTAACAACCGTAACATGGTTCGTGAGTAAACGACCCAGATAATCTTCCGTCAATGGAGAAGCTAGCGTTGACTTGTAGCCATATCACGTTATAGACGGTTATGCCAGATCCTAGTACGATACTGCTCAAATGGTCCTGCCAGTGATGAATCTAAAGTTACCTGTGAATGGGATCTTGAAATGGCAGTTCTCGACTGTTATACATTCACCGTCTACGTCACGCTTGGAGGAGTGCCGGAAGTATGTAAGTGTAGTACTTGGCTTACCCGTGCTGGGATCAGTGATTTGATTTCAGTCACCATATAAGACGGTTGACAATATTACTCACTATGTCCCATTGTAATTATAAAGCTTCGTAGTGTTGAGGAGAGTAAAGTTTTGCGTGGGATACTGATAGAATGACACAGTATCATCCCCAGAATGTTGAATTGTGCTATTAGAATCATCAATAATGTACCCCCGAACAGCAGTGAAGGCGAGGGAGAAAAGTGATTTATGATTCACATCATATTGAGGCATGGGAAGGTTTTAATACTCTTTGGCTAGGGCCATGATGGTCTCATGACGAGTCCTTTGATAAGAAGGACCCTCATCTGATAAAGGTTACGATGTTACGATTCTGGCAGAGTCCATGACACCGCCCAAGGCTCTCGTACACGTGATCTATCAGCTCCATGCCACCAGGATTATCGTACACTAGTAGTGATTAGAGTAAGTATCCATCATCATCCTCTGAGCAGACCTAAGATGACACCGTACCCCGTTGCGACAGATACATATTTCTGCTTTGTTGATTAAAGTACCTTTCTACCGTGAGATCTATTGACCTAGTGAACCATGGGGCCAATAGAATTTTTGAGTGATCTGAGGTTGAGCTTTGCACTCCTGAAATTCGAAAATTCATCATCCCAGTACAGTGGCCATTAATGAATGGATGGATTATCGATGGTTTGCAGGGTGGCAGGGTTATGTACATATGCAAAAAGGGGTCTGCACGATGAACATTGAACGTTGAACTCTGAGCTGGACATCATAATACCCAATGTCTTCCTCCTCAAAGTACATTTTCCTTGCAACATCTCGTTTATCCACTATCAAAGCCAAAATCACACAACATCGTGACGACCTAAGCTTATCCGCAAGTGGCAGCGACATCGGGAATGCTCAACAAAACTGGAAGCAATGGGCGGAGGGGAAGATGACGATGAGGAGAAGCCGCAAGATTCAAGGCAGAATTCTGAAGGAAGAAGTTGTTCTGTTTCCTGGGTGGGCAGCGAGACGGTACAGGGACTCGAAAGGTCTGCATCAACACCTATTTCGCGATTAAATGCTGATATTATGAATGGCGAGCGTAGAGGCTTTCGAGGTGGACGTCTTCGTGTCAGGCTACGCCTCTGCTCGCCGCCCGCCAGGGCTAGCAAGTCGTTCTCAACGTGCCTTTCTTCGTCTTGCAAAAGGTATACACGCACATCACCTTTGGCTCACCCCCATATATGAATCTGTCCAATTTTCAGGATTCGCGTCTCTCCCCAAACTCGTATCAGATCCAGATTCCGTAGCCCCGCTGCCCTTCACACCAGCCACCGAGAATATCCTCTCATCCATCCACCTCCCTCCACGTCCATCCGAAATGACTGAAGAGTACGAGATCAAAGTCCTCGAACGACAATTCTGCAAACTTAATTTCGAAAATCAGGACAATGACTCTGTCGCATCGTCTTCTACCAGCATCGAATTAGACATTCCACCACCTGCCTCGTCCTCCTCTTCGACACAGACGCACCGGCCCAAGGGGCCTTATATCACAGGCGATCTCCGTAGGCTGCATGCGAATCTCGAGTCACGATTGCAGCCATTCTGGTCCACCGCCCTCTCCGCACGCACCGTCCGAATCAAGCTCTTCGCTTCAAGCGGGGCCACCGGTAACGAATCCACGCCTCATCATCATCATCATCGCAACCAGGAAACGGACGACCATGATAATGGGCCGTTAGCATCTCAGGACGTGCAGACGGCCGCCAACGGGTTCTTCTCAACCAAGTTGACAGTGAGTTGGGAAGAGTTGTGTCATCATCCTGGGGCGACTCATATTGCGTTTGGGGATCCTGGGGCGGAGCACGATATACACATCGAAGTGGACCTCCTTCCGTCCGTCCCCACACCCGAGTATATGAAGCCAGGAGCTAGTTTTGCTAGTGATCTGTCGACGTCTGCGGTGCAAGGAGACCCCGAAATCGTATCATCGCAGACACTCTACAGGACACCGTCTGTGATATCGACCCCTCTGACTCACTGCCCGATTCGCGTGATATCAGACATCGATGACACGATCAAGATTTCCAACATCCTGAGCGGTGCGCGGGCGGTGTTCCGCAACGTATTCGTCAAGGAGTTGAGTGAAACAACGATTCCTGGGATGGGAGAGTGGTATGATGAGATGTGGAAACGCGGGGTACGATTTCACTACGTCGTGAGTTTTTATCATCAATATATAAAAAAAGAAAATGGCTGAATCCATATATGCAAAGTCGAATGGCCCATTTGAATTGCTGCCAGTAGTGAAAGAGTTCATCCATGTCTCCCGACTTCCACCAGGTGACATCACTTTTTCTCGTCCTCTTCCGTTCTCTTCTCACCTTTCCCCCCCTCGACCATCATTCAGGCTCGATCAAGTTAAGATCATACTCTGGCCGCTCGCTTTTCAACGGCCTCCTTTCTGCCCCAGCATCACGGAAACGCGTAGGGGTCGTGGAGATCCTTGATTCCTTCCCCTCATCGCGGTTCATCCTTGTCGGAGATACAGGCGAGCAGGACCTTGAGCTGTATGCTGCACTGGCAGCTGAGAGGCCAGGACAGATTGTTGGGGTGTTCGTGCGGGACGCGAATGCCACGGAGGCGACGGATTCAGATTCGGATGCGACGGGGGCAGGGGCGGCGGATACTGCTATCAAGATTAATAGTATTGAGGATCCCACTGGGTTTGCTGCAAGGGCTCCGAACCTGAACCCGAACCCGAACCCGACGCCGCTGCCGCCGGATGCCTCTGGGTATTTCACGTCGGGTCCACTGTCGAGTGAGCCAGAAACGTATTCTCCCCATCTCACGGGGTCGCCCCCGAGCAACCGATCCCCTTTACTTACACCTACACCTGCGTATTCGCCATCACCTCCTTCCTCGGCACCGCCATCATTGCCGTCGTCGCCGCCACCGCCACCTCCACCATCACGACCACCGTTGTCGTCCCGCTCGAGTTTGTACTCATTGTCGTCGTCATCGCGGCCACGCAAGGCGTCACTCCCCGAACCTGAGAAGCGGCGGTATGAGCTGCAGACACGGGTATGGCGGGCGCGGATACTGATGCCGGGGCATATCCCGTTGAGAGTGTTTAGGCGTCCGCAGGAGTGTGTGGAAGCATGGGAGATTTTGGAGCGGTTTTTTTCAGGTCGGCGTTGAGAGGTGTATTCATGGCTCGTCCAAATTTGATCAGGGAGGGAGATTCATGGCAAAGAGACTTGGGGATGCGCAGGGGACATGTACAAAATGAAAAGTAGTGTTGAATGTACAAGAGTTTTTCTCAAGCTGGCTTGGACGTTGGAATGGGATATAATAATGATTATGATTATGGCAAGGGAATGTAGGGCAAAGCAAATGCGAGCGAAAGAATAAGCAACCAATAACTTTATCGAGAGTGCATACTATTGGTCCGAACATAATGGATGGGGACTCGTTTACCTCTTCTCGTCCCCTCTATAAGCCCTGGTTTGTTCGCCAGTGGCACGACAGAGTTCGCATAGGTCGTTATTATAACAGGGAATGGTATGAGACGTAAAGACAATCGTAAACGTTAGAACTCATGCAGCAGATGCTATGGGAGTAGGCTCTGGCTCTTGCGCTGCTGGAGGGGATGGGAGAGGCACAGGGTTCGATTTCTGTAAACGTTGTTTCGCCTTTTTATCTGCGACGACTTTTCCTACCCGTTCAATGTCCGACAAGAAGCTGTTGAGTTCCTGAAAAGGTTATAAGTATGATCAGTAAGGAAGGAACGATTTGTGACCTTGTAAACTGACTAACCGAATTCATTGGCTCAAATGCCAGACCCAGGCGAATTGCGTCCTTGGCCTCTTGGAGCTTACCGAGACCTAGTAGTGCCTTTGACTTTCTAAAGTGGCCCTTGCTCCAGCTACGACGAATTGAGATGACTGTTTCGGCGTCGACGAGGGCGCTGATATAGTCGCCGGCCTCAAAGTATGCTGCGGAGCGATTTGAGATGACTGTTGAGAGCTCTTCGCGCATGAATTGGGAAGCCTCCCAGGGAGGGCGCTGTACGACCATGTTGGCGGCCAGTGTGTAGCGGGAGATGGCGAGGGTATGGAAGCCCTTTTTGAAGAGTGTCTGTGGTTTAGAGAGGTTGCTCTTGTAAGTGTTGAACTGGAAAGGCATTTTTTATGAAGGGAAGGGGTCATACGTTTCCCTCTTCCTTCGTGCTGTTGATGGCCTGGGACAGTTTTTGGGAGACGACGTTTGGGGGAGGGGGACACATGAGAGAGGGGTTCATGAGGAGGAGTTTGGCGAGGCGGTTTGTTGTTACGAAGTCGACGTCGCAAACTGAGCATTTTTCGAGGGAGTGGGGTTTGCAGAGGACGACGGAGTTGTCTGGTTGGGAAAGGGTGAGAGGTACTGGATGGAAGTCAGCTTCAATGATGGCTTGGATGGCAGGGTCTGGCGCCGCCGTTGGTATTCCTGGTGTCTGTGGTGTCTGCGGTGTCTGTGGGGGAGATTCTGCGAATGCGTGTATGGGCGAGGACATGGTGGTAACGTGGTGTGTGAAAGTATTTGTCAGAAAAAGATTTTACTTTTACTTCAAGTTTTGCTACTACACGTCGAGGGCTGAAATGAAGGTGGACCCGATTTGCACCACAGTTTTCCTCGAGTCTCTGTCGAACAGAAATCCGCGTTAGCGACTAGGACAGGTTACCGGTGCTGGACTCATGGTGGACTAGAATTACTTTTCTTGGATATCAGGGCGTACAAAAAGCTGTACCTAGGAACACACCTCAATGCTCCATCCACTGGCACTAGTACTTTCTGCTGTATGCCTTTTTTTTGTGGTCGCTCAAGCGTATACGATCGACGATACGAACAGCACCATTCAATACCCAGGACAGAATGTTGTCCGACACGTGAATTATTCTGCTTTTGACAACGCTCGACTCTTCAACCATACAACGTGAGTGGGATCCAGAATATTATAATCTGTCCTTGCCTAGTTACTGATATCGACTCTAGCACGGGTAAGCAAACCAATTCAGCTCCCAGGCAGCATTCTTCACAAAAATGATGCAGACACTTATTGTCAAACAAATGATAACTGCCATATCAAAATCCCCTTCACAGGTCAGCATCAGGATTCCTAAGACTGAGTATGTACTGAATTTGTATATGGCACTAGGATCTAGTATAACGGTCTATAACATGATATTCGATCACGTTAACGCCAGCTTTGCTGTTGACGGAATGTCACCACAATCATTCCTTCGCAACAATTCATGCTCGCGCCGCTTTTGCTACAACGTTTCGGTTTACGACGTCCAGTCTTTGACACACGACAATCATCTGTTGGACATTGCGATATTCTCCTACAATAATGACTACAGTTTTTTCCTGTTCGACTATGCAGTTGTTGACGGTGAAAATCCTTCTGGGGTTTCTGTGACCGTTGCATCATCTTTAACGTCATCTTCAAGTTCAGCACCATTGGCCACTCAAAGCGACATATCCTCGTATGTCGTCCCTTCTTTAATCTATTTTAGCGTATTCCTGAAGCTTTACAAAGTAAAAAATTAGCTGCTGCTATCGGAGGAACACTCGGAGGAACCATATCTCTCATATGTATATGCATGTGTTTCAGGTGAAGCAATAAACAACTGGCTATCGCGAGAAAGTGGTATCGTGTTGGCTATGTTGTAAGCCGCTATCGTGAGAAAGTATTTATCAGCAAACATTGTTTTTTTTTTCTTTCACCGCTGGACAGCATTGTGACAGACAACCTGACAACGTCCATCGATATCACTCAGACCATAGACAACACAGAAACTCTCCAGGAATATGACAAATGGAATCGTAACTGGAATCGAGAGTCAATTTGGTGCGTCTCTACCCCCTCACCGCCCACCTGCGCTCACTCCAGCCCTAGCCTCTCTCGGAATATCAAAATCTGCTTATGTCCCCCCTCACATGAGAAATGCGCAGCGCGCTGCTTCTGCACCAATCGGGTACCGTACTCGTTCTCTCCTTACTTTCCCCGTTCTCATATCCCCTTTCTTTCAGGAACGGCTGGAACGACACCCGCACCGCTCCACCAAGCCCCGCTCATCGCGGAGGCTTTCTCCCTAGCGAACGAGCTAGAGGCGCCTATTCAAACTCTACTCGTGGTGGTGGTGGCGGCAGCACCGGTCTCAATGACTGGTCTACACCTCGTCCGGCATCCACCAACGGTATCAACGGTTGGCAGTCCTCCCCGAGGGATTCCCAACCACGTGAAATGTTCGGCTTCGGCTTCTGGAAAGACGGTAAACACGTAGTCGGCAGTCGTAACATGCGTTTCGAAAAGGAGCTCTTTGGCGACGCGGAGGACCCTTCGAAACAGCACACCGGTATCAACTTTGAAAAATATGATGACATTCCAGTAGAGGCTACCGGCGCAGGCGTTCCTGACCCAATCCTCATATTCACAAGCCCGCCCTTGGATCCTGTTCTCTTGGAGAACATTGGCTACGCTCGTTATGACACCCCGACCCCAGTACAAAAGTATTCAATCCCCATCGTCGCCGCCGGCAGAGACTTGATGGCATGCGCTCAGGTCTGTCTGTCCCCCTCTTCTTACCATTACCATTACCAACTAGCTAACTACGTCCATCACCACCACCCAAGACTGGTTCTGGTAAAACTGCAGGATTCCTCTTTCCTATCCTTTCTGCTTCATTCGCAACTGGCCCAAGGGCTCCTCCCCCTGAGTCACAGTCCAGCTACTCCCGCTCACGCAAGGCATATCCTACAACTCTAATCCTCGCACCAACCCGCGAGCTCGTCAGCCAGATTCACGACGAAGCACGCAAATTTGCTTATCGCTCCTGGGTCCGCCCCGCAGTCGTCTACGGCGGCGCAGACATAAACCAACAGCTCCGCCAGATCGAACGTGGGTGCGACCTCCTCAGTGCTACACCAGGACGCCTCGTCGACCTCATCGAGCGCGGTCGCATCAGCCTCGCCAACATCCAGTACCTCGTCCTCGACGAGGCTGATCGCATGCTCGACATGGGTTTCGAGCCCCAGATCCGCCGGATCGTCCAAGGCGAAGACATGCCCGGCACACAGGAGCGCCAGACGCTCATGTTCAGCGCCACTTTCCCTCGTGATATCCAGATGCTCGCAAAAGACTTTTTGAAGGACTACGTTTTCTTGTCCGTTGGCCGTGTCGGCTCAACATCAGAGAACATCACGCAAAAGATCGAGTACGTTGAAGACAACGATAAGCGTTCTGTCTTGCTCGACATCCTTGCATCTCAGGACCCTGGAGGGCTGACCCTCGTTTTCGTTGAGACCAAACGTATGGCGGATATGTTGTCTGATTTCCTCATGGGAAACAACCTCCCAGCGACGTCCATTCACGGGGATCGCACCCAACGCGAGCGTGAGATGGCGTTACAAACTTTCCGAACAGGACGTACCCCCATCATGGTCGCCACTGCTGTCGCTGCCCGTGGCCTGGACATTCCCAACGTTACGCACGTTGTCAACTACGACCTCCCGTCGGACATTGATGACTACGTACATAGGATTGGGAGAACGGGGAGGGCGGGGAATACGGGTGTGTCTACGGCATTTTTCAATAGAGGCAACAAGAATATTGTGAGGGAGCTCGTGGAATTGTTACGTGAGGCGAACCAGGATATTCCAGCGTGGCTGGAGTCGATTGCCCACGAGTCGATGTTTGGGAGTGGGTTCCGTGGTGGTAGTGGTGGACGTCCTGGTGGACGAGGTGGGAGGGGACGTGGGAATGCTTCTAGGGATTATAGGTCGAGCGGTGGTGGTGGAGGTGGAGGCGGGGCGGGCTATGGTGGGAACCGTGGTTCCGGTTATGGCGGTAGTCCTGCGTATGGAGGGAATTATGGTGGATATAGTGGAGGAGGAGGAGGAGCCGGAGGCCAATCCTGGTGGTGAAAATGACAACAACAATCAATTCAAGCTCGATCGATACCATCCCCTTGCCCTCGCCAACTTTGCGTTTTATGCCTCTGATATGCATTGTTATGCTACGTCTCTCCATGACCCACCTCATGCACTCCATTCTTCCGTACCTTTTCTTGCAGAAAAGGAAACCATAAATCCAACCCCTCAAACAGCTTTCTCTGTCTGTCTGTCTCTCTCTACCTGTCCCTACTTGTCGGCTCATCAAGAACTTCTTTCCGTGACCCTCCCGCCCCGTAATCAAATCCTGGAATTGCCGGACTATATGCGCTGCTCTTCACGACAAACCTGTTACATAAAAACTCTGGCTTCTTTTGTCTCGTTGCTCTCTCTCTCTCTGCTCATTGACAACGACTACTCGGCCTATATCTTATTTTCTTCCCCGTTTACGTCTATCTACTGACCGCGAATCGGTATCCTACTCTCCTACAACCCACCGCTAATTCCATTCATCCCTAAACCAACCAACGCAAACCATCGCGCAACGCCTCGCTATGCCCCCTTTTCTTTCTTACACTTGGGTTTTGTATCAAAACAAATTTTCTAGATGACGGCCTCCGCGCATTGAGCAGCATAGAGTTGTCAGATTTCGTTTCGCGATACCCATCACGTACACGCACACACCCCGTTGTTTATTGCGACACGCAGTCGGACATTTATTTTGATGATATCCCTGTCATTCACCACGGCCACGCCTATCGCATCACGAGACAATGATATTGTTTTTTAGAGCATCGCACAAGTCTTTTTTCCTTTTTTTCCCCCCCTCTTCCCTTCTTGTACTTGTATTCTCTGTCTCTCTTCCTCTGTCGAGTTTCGGGTTTCGGGATGTCGACACATTTTCTCTTGTCGTTTGGTGCTAGCAGTCATCATAATTCTAGAGAAACAATATATATATAGCTGTTTGGGATTCACTGGCACCAGCGGAGGGGATTTCCCGTGTGAAAAAAAAAGTTGACGGCGGTGGTAGCGTCGGCGAGCTGCGCGGCTTACGACCGGACTCGGACTCGAAAAAACAATCAGATTCCCTTTTTTTCACGGGTTACCACTTGCTAATTTACCCTTTCCTCAAACTACACAAAGGGTATCCCTCCCCCGGTCAGGCCCTTTTAGATAGATACCATCCGACAGACAAGAAAGGGAAGGAGAAAAAGAGTAAAAAGGAAAGACAATTAGGAAAAAGATTTTTGAAGGAGGCCATATACACGTCATCCAAGGTGCAAACGAAATATTCCCTTTTCGAAGTAGTTCTCTTCAGTTCACCGCTACCTTTTTTGTTTTCTAGTCAATTCCGCAGCAAAGCAAAGCAAAGCAAGCAAATAACCAAAGGAACCCCAGCATGTATCGTGGCCACGGCGCATCGCCCATCTTCGACGTACCCGAGTTCCCATCTCTCAGGAGAGTCAAGCCTTTACCGAAACGCAGGCGCACCATCGCTCAAGGTGATAGCAATAGCAACAGTAGCAGCAACAGAAATGGCAATGGCAACAACGGCAACCACAATATCAATGCCAACACCGCCAATGTCATCGCCAATCGTACCGCTGGCAGTGGTGCAATGACATTCGGACTTGCGATGGGATTAGGGATACCTGTTGGAGGGACCATCGCCACCACCACCACCACGACTACGACTGCTATTGTTAACGCTACTACGACTACTGCTACTACTGCTGCCGCTGCTGCTGCCACCGCCGAGGAGATTCTCCTCGCTCACGCCGATTCGATCTCTGCGCAGATGGCCCTTCAGTCGTACTATATGCCTATCTTGGGGGGCGTGCAAGATCTGTTCAAGATTAACCAGCTGGCGGTGGATGACGCTCGTGACGCTGGTGGTGGCATCACTACTGCTGCTATTAATGCTATGAATACTAATACTACTAATATTGGAGCGAGTGGGGCGTCGATCGGGTTGGGGGGGTTTGGGTTTAGGTTTGGCGTTGGGGGTTATGGACGCGGGCGCGGACGGGAGAAGAACGGCGTGGGTGATGAGGACGACGAAGAGGATGACGAAGAGGATGACGATGAAGGTCGTGCTCGTGCTCGTGGTGAGGATCGAGACTATGTGGATCATTTACGGCAGCCAGGGAATACCAAGAAGAGGAAGGTGCCAGCAAACGCTTCTGGCCGTGATGTTGGGTCGGGATCAGGAGCAGGAGCAGGGGAGGAGGATGAACCTACGGAGAAGGCTATCCCTACTGGTCGGGGTATGTCGGAGAACGATGAGTTAGTAGAAGGGGATTTCCTACCGTCATCGTTGTCGGCGCGGTCGAAGACGATGGGGAACTCGGGGCGTCAACAGCGGAGGGGGAAGGGCAAGATCACACGGACCACCCTGGCGGGGCTGCAACACAAGGAAATGCTGAAGACTCGGAAACGCCAGCTCGCAGCGGTGCTCGGTGCACTTTCTCATGGCGACACGCTTGCGCTTGACCAGGCTCTCTCGGCAAATTTCCCTTTCCTCGCTGCGGGGATCAGCAGCAGCAACGGTGACTTCCGGTTTGGGAGTAGCGGCGGTGGTGTTAGTGGCACTGGTCTGTTGCCGAAAGTCCGTCTGTCGCGTCGGCAAATGCCCCGTCGTGCTCGTGTCGTGCGGATTCTCCGGAAGAGTGTGCTTGCGCGTCACCCAGATGCGGCTGCGTTCCCAAAGTGTGAATTCACGTTTGTTTTTGCCAGCGCAAGTGAGTGGTTGTCTTCTTTCCTCCCCCCCTTTCGTTTCTTTTTATGTCCCCTTCTTTGTTTTGCTTGTTATCTGATGACGGTTGAGTTACTGATTTGACATTTCATATTTTTTGTGTTCTTTCTGGCTGTGGCTCCCACTCCTACTGCTGATTGTTTGTGCAATGTGCAATGTTCAATGTGCGTTTCCTTTCCTTTTTTTGAATATATATTTCTTTTCGGTGTGGGTTTTGTGTGTCAGCTTCGGATCGTCTTATCGCAACTAAGGAGGAGGTTGCACAACTACGAAGCCGGTTTGAGGCAGAGTTGGCACGACAAGCCACGAAGGCCGCCAAGCTTGCTGCTGCGAGCAAACTAATGAAGAGCATCCCTCGGAAGGCTTCCCGGACCAAACGTATTGACCATACCCCCAAGCAGCAGGCAGCACAGACGGTCGGAACGAAAGGAGGGGAGCAGGTGACTGAATTCTTGGATCAGTCATTGTTGGGGGTAAAACCTCGCAACGGTGGCAGCGGCAAGAAAAAGAAACGGTCTGCTCTCGCGAATGCGTCTAATCCGCACCATTTGAAGAACTACATCCCTTCACGCCTTCCTCACTCTGGACAGGCCGGTTCTGGACAACAGACGAGCGTTCACAACTCGCAGAACCACTACCTCGGCCCTGCTCCTCTTCGATTTCTTTCTGCAGATATCCCGCCTCGCCGGCGGAAGAAGAAGCCGGATGCTGGTGCCACTACGACCAATACCACGACTACAACCACGCCACTGCCACAGCTCACAAACCCGATGGACGAGTGGATATGTGCCTTCTGTGAGCATAGACTGTTTTTCGGTGGCGATCAGGAGTATCGACGGGCGATACGGATGCGCAAGAAAATACTCCGGCGTAGGCGTCGGGCAAGGGAGCGCGCTGCTGCTGCTGCTTCCGGCGGCAGTAGTGCCGGCAATAGCACGTCCAAGCTCCCTGAAAAGAACGTTCCGAATCACGGTGAGTATGATGATGATGGTGATGATGATGATGATGATACAGGTTTCGAACCGTCTGTAGTAGGGACGGTTCCGAAGCCGACGAAGCTGAAAACAGGGAGTGGGGAAGGAATGGTGGGGGTTGGGGGAGAATATGGCTCATTCGGATAGTGTTTTGTTATTGACCAGGTTTTTTTATCTATTTCCCATTATGTCTGCATCTGGATATGCATACACGTACTACTTTGAACAATGTTTTTCAAAAGATTTTGACATGGTCAATTTTGGCACAGATTCCAGTTTATTTGTACATATTTGTTCAGGGTCTTACCAGTACAAACCAGGGTACTTAGTAGCCTTGGCCTTAACGGTGAAAGCAGCCTAACACAAGCAGCTCGAGGCAGTGGGGCATTTGGACGTACGAGGTATGTCTTTCCTAAGCCTCGCAATTATTTCATGTGTTCTTAGCTCAGGCATATATACTGGTAAGGAGTTGACGACCCAGAAACCAGTTTTTTTTGCGTCCAGTATTCAAATTGTGAGCGAGATAAGCCCTTCATTGTCGGTGGTTCATTGGCCCCACTACGAATTCTTTTTACCCTCTCAACCAATGGTCTAGGAAGCGACATTGGGTAACTTGGAGACGATAATTTGCCGGTTCAGGGGTATCGAATCAAGGTTTTCTACCGAGAAGCTGCTGGGATTGTTCGTTTGCACTTGGGGGACGATACAGTCCTCACATATCCTGTCATCGCGGATCTTACATATGCTCGAACGCTGCTGAGGATTTTGGCACCAATAATCAGCCTGCCTTCGGCCATTTCGCTTATCAAAGCAAAGCCATTCCGCAATCACCACTTTCCCCGCTCACATGTCCTCTGACGGGCGGTACATGTACCACCACCATTCACCAGGGATGAATTCCTCCTATGAATATGCCTCGTATCCACCATCCTATGAAAATACACAAATTCCACAACCACCTCTGAGGCCTATGCGTTCCACCTCACAGTCCCATTCTCCGCATTCTCATCCCCAGTCTCAGTTCAACCCTCCCCCGTCGCAGACTGCTTATCAACCACCCTACTCCACTCCATATGGCATGCCACAGCAAGGACCCCCACCCCAATGGACAGGCGAGGGTTGGACAAGTTATAATCAGTCGTTTCCACCCCCTTCTGCTCCTCCTCCCGCCCCCGCTCCCGCTCCTATCCAAGAAGTTCCTTTCAACTCTGGACCTGGGCGGCCCGATGGTGTACCCAACACATCGGTCGAACAGAGAGTATATGCCTCTTCCTCTTCTCAATCTAACCCTGACCCTCGTCGAACGGATGAACGACAAGGGGCTCCACCGACCACCTCTGGTCCCCCGACCTTGACAGCCTCTCAGGCGAAAAGGCGGCGGGACAAAGATTCACCGACGGCTTCTGGCGTCCCAGGTACTTCCTTAGGCCTGGATTTCATGAAGGTTTTTTTTGCTCTCTGTTTACGTTTTGGTTTATACGGGCTGACCGCTATGCCAATTTAGCTAATAGATTCTTATCGCGTCATTATCGATTCCAGTGAGGCCTTCTCAGAGGGGGCATTATCGGCCTCCAGCCGACTTCAGCTCTCGGAAACCATGGATCGAATGCTGCAATCTGCAACCTATGGTGCACAGCTATTGGAGTCTGCATCCATGCAGCTGACTATGCCACCGGACGTCCGACCCCCTGTTGAGCGTGATATAGAGGAAAGTAGGGAAGGCGTCAATGGGACCGCCAAGCGACAGGTATCCGTCTTCCATTTCGTGTTGCACATTGCGACGTCTATCACAAGTATTTCCAGAAGACCGAGGAGGCTCCTGTACAGGAAGGACAGACTTGTTTAGGTTGTAATGCCACATCCACACCCGAATGGCGTCGCGGGCCTATGGGTGAGTTCCCTCGGCCTTCCGCTGATACCGGGAAACAAAGTACATGTGATCTTCTAGGTCCGCGGACACTTTGCAACGCTTGTGGGCTTGTGTATGCCAAACTTGTGCGTTGCCTATGAATGATTACGTCTTTGGTCTTCAGGCCTTTGTCACATGATACTAAGGCCTATCTTTCGTTCCAGATCAAGAAAAGAGTTCGAGAAGGTGGACGCGCATTCGGAAAGACGAACGGTCAAGCGGCTGCCGCGTCGCAAGCACTTGGTGACGATTCCGGGTTAGCGTCCAGTGGTGAAGGCGGTAGCGAGGATGGGGACTCATATGGCTCACAAGATCGTCGGAGTGAGGGAGGGGAGGGGAGAGACTGAAATGCCTTTGCTTGTGCAGTTTTCTTTCTGTCTTGCTGTTCCCGCCCTGTCCTTATGTCATTGTCGGTAAGCTTCGTTCGTAGCACACAGCATGCATTTCACTTCCCAACTTGGCCTCTTTCTTTCTTACAGCCACCGCGTTGCTGATCATAAAAGCCCATCTATCCATCAAAAGCCGTCCGCGTTAAAAACAGTGCCGTGAAATAACGATGACGACTTCTCGGGTCGCTTGTCCTGTCTTCCTGCAGGCTGTCTGTCCCTTGTCTCTCAAAGCTTCCCCGTGCCCTGAATGTGTCATCTCCGATATTCATTGTTTGCTACACTCCAGTGAGTCTGGGTCACTTGTATAGTGACCGTTGTTTTCATTTAACCGCTGCACTTTCAGGAGGAGGCGCGTTTAACAGTGATGGTGTTATTCGATTCTCGTCCTATTGGAGCTAAAATCCTCATCAGCATGTCATGTCCGCCGAACACTTAATATCCGCCCTACAAAAATGCTGTCCTCACGAAATAGAAACCAGACCAGTCCATCTCTGGTTTACTTGTTGAAACGCACGAGGAAACTAACAGGTGCAGGGTTTATGACTTCTGAATATTGAACGAGCATGGGACGACAGACAAACTCTGACACAGTTCTTCGTTAACTCCGTGTGTAAGAATAAGAGCGTAAACATATTCTAAGCATGCTTAGTTACCGTTGCAGTGCCCGGATTTGTAGATCACTCGTAAGATTCAATAATGCGAACATGATCATTTGATCACTGTGCGGGACCGAAACGATAAAAACTTCCGGATCTCTCTGAACACCTGAACACCTTATATCAGACACTCTTTACTGCTTCCGTAATGCATCCGATAGTTATCAAGTACGTAAGATCCTCCAAGGAGTCCCACTAATGAAGGAAAGTGCGACCGTCGTGTCTGCTAACGACCGGGCATGTTACCCGGAACTGCTTTCCCGACCCCAAGAGGCATCTGCTGAGGGAGTGGAGCGTTGGGAACCATTCCGGGCACCGGCTGCCCGTTCACAACACCCGGTACTCCCCTCCCCACGGACCACGAGTATCCCGGAGGTAGTCGCCCATGTTGCATGCCATAGTTCATACTCAGCTGGGGATAGCTGAACATGTGCTGGTATGGCGACATCATGGCTTGTGCGTGCGCTTGATCTTGAGTTGGCGGTGCCTGGCTAGATTGTGTAGGCAACACCTGAGGTTGCGCACCGCTGTTCGCTAAGTGAGGTGTCTGCACCTGCTGTGCCGGACGTGGAGATCCGTTCCCTTGGATCATAGGACGCATGTGTGCCACATTATACGGTTGTCCACCAGAAATATTGAAATATTGCTGTTGGTGAGTCATCTGTGGAACTGCCTGCGTATTTGATGGCATGGGTGAGCGGGATGTTAACGGTTGGTTCGCGGCCAATGGGCTACTACGCTGCTGGGGTAACATTGGACTTCGTGAAAGTGGAGGTCCTTGCGGGGTCGAGCGGCCA